>JASSUY010007985.1:28559-54696 GCA_032466535.1 Forpus xanthops | reverse complement strand
CCTTCCCATTTCCCCGGGACTGGGGAAGAAAGAGGGGGGAGTGCACAGAACTGTTTGAGGGGCCTCAAACCACGACAAATATCAGTACAAAAACATCTTATAGACAACGAAAACCAATCATCTGCCAAGGGCTAGTGTAAAGGCTGCTATTACAGCTCAGGTTCATCATTGAGTCTTCTTTCTCTTGATACGGTTGGGACAGGTCTACTCACTATGAAATGAAACCATGTTCAGGAGACATTTAAAAGGCAAGAAATATTTCAGAAATCAACTTGGGATAAGGAAGAAAAAAATGCTATATCCAATTGAAAATGCAAAGGTAACTTAGATAACAAGAATACAAGTGCCTACCCACATTGGAATTTGGCCAGGACAGTGGTGCGCCCACTGCTGCACTGAATGCCATGGGGTCAGTGCAAGCACAGGCTTGGGGCCCCATCCCAGGGACCCAGAAGTGCCTCTGCAGTGGATGTACATGGGTACAGGCGACAGGAATCAACAGCAGCCTTCTCCTTGGTGCTTGGTTGAGAAAGAAACGCCACAACTCCAAACTATCAATGCCATGGCATCTAACATTAATGCTGACTCCTGCTCCGATGAACAATGGCATCACTCTGCGTAGGAGCATCTCTGCCTCATGTCAGCAACACTGGGCATACGCTGATAGTGTGGCAAAGACTGCCTTTATTCAACATATTCAACAAATTCAGAAGTTTTTAATTTATAAACAAAACCGCTGTAAAAGTTCTAGAAGGAGTCTGAAAACTTTGAAATTCCATGTAGTTGCTTGCAGTTGAGTCTTAGACATGTGGAAAAAGCTTAGCCTAAGAATGTAATGAAGGTAATGAGCTATTGTTGCATGCCACAGTGTCCATGGAAAGCTTTTCTGCACTAGTTAGAAATAGCTTTCTGGCAGTATGTTTTTGATATGTAACTCCATGTTACAATAGTTGGCAACGGCGAAGTTGTTATGGTCTATTTATTGTTATTTAATTATTTTTAAGCACCCATCACTGTAGCATCTGGATTCATTACAAAGATAACAATACATTCAATTAAATTATCTATAGTGGAAAATACAAAGTGTTACCAGCCCCACACCACCCCAGCCTATCCAACAGCAATAACAGCAGCAACAAAACCCAAGGTCTTTCAGCACACAGAAGTCCAATGGACAGGGACATGAACAGAGCCAAGCAGATGCATTTTACATGTGTGACACGAGGGCCTTTGTAATCAGGTCCCAAACAAAAGGTGTCTGAAACATGAAGGATCTACTGTTGAAGCAGCCTACCTCCAAGAATGCATTTTTGTTTGAGCTAAGAAGCTGAGGAGATGCTGAATGCATGAAGAGGTAGAGATGAGACAGTGTTTAGAAAACCAGGACTATAAATATCCTACAGTCATAGAATCCCAGGCTGGTTTGTGTTGGAAGGGACCTTGAAGCTCATTCAGCTCCAACCTACTGCCAAGGGCAGGGATGCCTTCCACTAGAACAGGTAGCTCCAAGCCCCATCCAACCTGGCCTTTCACCATTCAGTGTTCTGGAGTGGAGAGCAACCTAACAACAGTTAAAAGAGGTAAATTTGCTTTCTTGTTGTATACAAGTCTATTTATCTCACATTCTACACTTTAAGAAAGTGCTGAGATCATTGGGTGTCTTTTAATAGATTTGACTCCTGAGACAAACACGTTGAGGGCTGTCATCATCAAGATGCCTGCTGTCAATGTGCCATCTCCTTAACCTAACATAAGGAAAATCATATTTAGTGAACGAGGAAATTACTTTGGGTATGTATCATTCAAATCCTTGAGGATTATTGGCTAATTAGGAGCACAGTAATGTAAATTTGCCTTGTGTCAGGTTTTCAGGAACAGTAAAATAACATAATTAAGCAGTGAACAAAGTAGATCATTTAAGCTACTCTTCACTGACAAATGTATATGATGTCTAAATATACGATGGGCTTCTAAACTAGTAACTAATGAGAACTGACTGTACTCACTGGAAAGTGTGAAACAATGGTTTAAGAGTTATCGGGTATGTTAGTCTAGAGTAAGCAGCTATAACTCATACTCAGTTCTATGAAGGAGGAGGGTGATGTTTTCAGTCTCTCTGGCTTCAAGCCTGTGTACTGGCTGGGGGACAGAGGTGCAGTCTGAGTAGGTGCACATCTGAAGCACCTCAGATGTCTTCCTCAGTTTAACAAGTAGCTAGTGAATATATGCAGCTTCATCAAAGCCACATGGAAATTTAGCCCAAAACCATGCAAAGTCTTTGTCTATGCAATTGCATATGTGTTTGGGGGTTTTATAACCTCATTCTTCTTTATTTTCTGCCTTGGCTCATTCATCTTCCATTTCCTCTGTGGCAACTTTGCATGACACACAACTACCAGAGCATCACACTACTTAGTGCATAACCCCTGCTTCACAATTCATTCAAGCAGCTCTGTCTGAGGTCATCATCTGCAAGGTACTTTTACACGAGGAAAGTGTCATGAATCAGAGAGCAAAGTGACACAAGCTGGTGGCAGAGATCAGCCAAATGCAGAGGGTGCTCACTTCTCCATAGAGCCTCCAGCACTCACACAACCTGGAGCTGATAAGTGCCATGCTTGGAAAATAAAGGGTGCCCAGGACTTCATTTTCTCCCATTCATGTAATCTGTTGGCCCATTCACTCCTACCCTTTCCTTCTTTCCCATACCAACATTAATAATCCTGCAACTTCTGCAAATTACCATGATTATAATATCCAGCTGCATCCAAACCATGAAGCAATGGTCTCCTATGCCTAATTTATTGTGGCCATTTTCACAATGCAAATACTGGGAATAACCTTTAGAATGCAGAAAGTCATAATTGTCAGAGCTCCAGTTTCATGTTATTAAGGCACAGAAATTCATGAGGTGGGGATGGGTTGGCAGAGACACTCAATGCCCTAATCCACTCAACAACACCAGGTTTCATTCCAGAAGAGACATTAGATCACCTTTCTAGCAGACAATAAGGAAACTGCAGGAGTGCTGGGATAGTTTATGGCATTATTGCTAACAATAACAGTGTTGTCCTAATTCAAGTCTTATGGGCACCAATGCTCAAACATCCAAGAAAAGTCTAATTGCTAAACATTGCACCTCTGCTAACTTCAGAAAACTCCAACAATTACGTGCTCAAACATACCATTCCTCTCACTGCAAAGGCATATAATTTACTTTTGTTTTCCACACCAGAGTTTGCAATTACTTTGAATAAGTCATTTACAACTGTCTTCTAATCAAAAAGATAATACATACAATAAGTGTTGCAGAGCAATTAAATCTTTTTTCTACCATTAACTAAAAAAAGTTATTTTGCAGCCTTTTTGTGCTGAAATGTAACAGCACAAATACAGTGCTTTGTTATCAATTTAAAAATTGAAACCTCTCTGCATCTTTTTTTCCTTCTGGATTCAAGTTAAGTAAAATTGCCTTTCATGAGAAACAATGCAAATTATCAAAGACTTCTTTTTAAACAAGCTGAGAGAGTAAGGTAGCAAATGTGTTCCTTCCAAAGTAATTGGAAATTCTATCTAAATTATTCTTGGACAAATTAAAAGTGCCAAATATAAGTCAATTTTTATTGGGAAGAATTCTATTATAGTTTGTAATAAAGGAAAACTAAAAAAGCATGCCATGAAATCCTTGGAAAAGTGGAAAGTATTTTAGGAAGGGCTCTCAGCCTCCTAGGATGCTTATTAAAAACTACTTTCAATGAGGTGATTAGCAAGAAAATTGTCAACTAAGCAGAGAAAAAAATTACTTCTCAGACTAATCAGTACATCACAGAATTAGTTCTTTCCTTCTTTAGTGGTAACATCCATCTGATAGACTTGTCACCATAAAGGCTATTTTGATTTTATATGCTCTAGCTTTTGAATATTAATTTTCATGCAAAAGGAAAGTAATTTTACAGCTAAAACCTCCACGCTCCTTCCTGGCTCCTAATTGCAGCACAGAAAAGTACGGTTGTCACCCCAAAATGAAGTCATTTTTAGCCCTCTGTGTCTAATCGCGATGTGAGCCAGTAAAATAAATCAGCAAGGAGTAAAAGTAAAATTTGCAATAACCCAACACTACTGCCTCATCCTCCCACATCTCAGGACATAAAACTTACTGTCAGAGGAACTCACAGCATGAGAATTAATCAAGGAACTCTTAAAATACTCCAAGCACCTTCCTTCTGATGACTAATTTGCCTTTCCTATTGCAAACTACTAATTTTTTATCTCAATCGATATGTACAAATATACCTCCCCATCAATCACCCGGGGCAAGGACAAACTTCCACTATTTATGTAATACTGACTGCAAGATGAAACAAAAATTGACCACAGTAAACCTGGGCAGGCCACAGCAGCAGGGGAGGGAGGGAAGGAAGGGGAAAGGAGGGATGGGAGCAAACGCAATGGGCACGCTGGGAAGGAACAAAGGGTGGTGGGAGCAGAAAGCTTCACGGGGCAGCACATATGAAACAGAGGTGCAGGAAAATAGGGAGGTGGTAGAGCAATGGAAAGAGACAGGAATAAATGCCCAGAAAAAGGGCTGAAGTCCCAGAGGAAGAAGTTCAGAATGAGCAGGAAAAGAGGAACAATAGAAATATGTCTGAAATGTAAGGAGAGTGCCCAGAATTGCTCTCTGGAGTGAGGACAGGCCAGAAGTAGTAGAAGCACTGCTCAAATTGAATCAAAGTGATCCTAGCAGAACCCAGAAGGCTTCTCGTATGTAAAAATCAGGGCAATTTTCCCTATCCAGTTGACAAAGAGGACTCCATGGCTGCATGAAGATCTGCTACCAAGATTCCTTACCAAGAAATCACAGCAGCCGTGTAGTCCAATATTTCAGGAGGTTGAGTGCAGCAGAGAAAGGAGAAGAAAACATCAGGACAAAGCACTGGAAACATACCACATGAATTCCCAAGCACTGATTTAGAACACAAGAACCTTGAAACTTGGGTCTGCTATTTTTCATAGGCAGTATCCACATTTTAGTGACAAAAATAGACCAATGGCTTAATCACCGATCTAAAGCCACTTTTGGCATAAATTCCACTAATCATTCCAAATCGAGACATACTGACACTGTTAAGAGAAAAATGAGCAGCCCAAAACAGGAGATACACATGGCAAGGACTTGCTTTAGTGAAGTGCTTTGGATGGTTTAGTTCTGAAGGCAAAGTTGGGCTGATGGACCTTAGCAGGACTGCACCTGTGAGAAAGTCATATTATTAAGGTTATAGATGTGCTTAATTACCTCCATGAAATATGGTCCAATTTGTTAATTTAAGTGAGCAAAGCAGTAAATCATGTTAAATACTATGGCACTGTGGTGCTGCTTCTGAGCAAACTGATTTTATGTAAAATTAGATATTTAATTCCAGAGTTGAGGATTTCCTCTCCCTCTTCTGTGGCATTTGCACATGTTTCTCCCTTAACAAAAGCAGAGGCAGCACAATACAGAAGACTTTTAAGGGTATAAACACTAACCTCCATGAGACAAGGCAGGGACATATGTACAGTGATCTCCGCTTGTTTCAAAACTAGACAACGTGTTTCCCTAATCATTTTGATGCTAATCAATTCAGTTCATTAAACCCTGGCTAAGAATTTCAAATCAGAGATAAGTTTACACATGTTATTAAAACAAAACAACAACAAACCCCCAAACCCACACAAGGAAGAAAATCCTCCCCACTGCATCTCTTTTCCTCTCTACCACAAAAAGGCCCAAGAGACTCTAAATTTGACTCTTGGTACTACTAGTCAGATCAGGTTTATTAATTAAGACAAGGAACTTATTGGAATTTACCTTAAACAACCACACAAGGTACATTATTAGAATAATCTTCTTATAAAGAATAGAAACGGAGAAGGGTAACTGCAATTCATGCAGTGTCAGAAAAGGTTATTACACCCACCCTGATGACTTACCACATCCCTCCAGCAAAACATGCACTCCTTTCTGATCTTAAGGAATTTAATAAATGGAACAAAGAAAATAAATGTGGATCCTCTAAATATTATAACAACATAATATATGTTTCCAAATTTGAATTATTTTAATTGAATTATTTGAATTATTTGCATTATTTGAATTTTTTGCATGACTCACTTTGCAGGACACTTCAGACCACATTATACCTGCTAACAGCAAAACAGACAAGTGGCTTTACAGCAGAATGACTGCTGCTATGGTCAAAAGGAGTTTTGAACTCATTTATATTCACAGGACATCTTTTAGACTCCCCCTTTCTTTACATGAAGGGGGCCTATAGCATTCAAAATAAGCTCAGTGGGAAGAGGTGAAGGCTGGAAGCTATAGCCCATGTTTACACAACTCTGGCTCATGTCCTTGCTTGCATTTGCTGCATGCCAGCCCTTCGCCCATTGTTGGCGTGCATCATACCTGGTCTGAATACCCGTGCTGTCGAGAGCAGAAGGGGGACATATGGAGGGAAAGGAGTGCCTGTGTCTATAGGGTACTGCACAGCAGTTCAGGACAGTTTATATTTGAAATAACTCTGGCTAGAATTTGCAGATGGCAGTTTCTTACCGTAGCTCTCAAAGTGCTGTAAATTTTGTTGTTACATCTGCTGCATCGTCCTCTCCTGATGAATGTTAGAATGAGAAATAAAAGCTTAAATCAGATCCCTGGAAAAAGAGAGAAAAAGCAAAGCCAACCTAACCTAAGTCTTGGAAAATCTGAGGAAGACTGATAAATTGAACGCTTGTCCACTGATTTCCTTTCAAATGTTCAGAAGGTATAAAATCATTTTTAAAGGGAATCTTCTACTTTGGGAAGCAGCACCTCAACTCAATCTGATCTGTAAGGGCCCTGCTCAAATTCTCATTCATATACACAATATCAGGCAGCATTGTGTCTTAAGATTATTGGGCTATGCTGAATATTAATTTAGCTCTGTGCTTACAAAATTACTAACTCGATCAATGAATTTATTGGAGACATATTTAAGAAGAGGTATTTATGGATTAGGAACAGATTTTAGAAATGAAATGGGAGACAATCTAACAAATCTATCAGGAATAAGATCAACAACTTAAAGTTTAAACCAATCATCTTGAGTATATATTTGAACTTGGATATGCAGATGTGATGCACAAGTCCCAATGGTTCAGCAATACACTCAAAGGATCAACAGCCCTATAGACAGCTAAATTACTCGGAAAGCCAGGGAATTTATCAAACATGAATTTCAAAGTGGATTCTAGCCTGCAGGAAAAAGTGGAAGTGCCCATTAATGTACATACAAAATAAATGTTGTCTGCAAGCTCATTCAACTATTTATTTTTGATACAGAACTGGCTAAAGATTTTTAATTTACATAAAAAGGTACAAAGACTGTAACCCCTTTGATGGAAGAGATGGGAATAAATATCATGCAAAAGAGGATTTGTTTGCTTTTTAAAGAAGCACTAACAACCTCACAGGTACAACACAAAGGAATCATTTACACTCTTTCACATCTATTAGTGCATTATTTATAACTAACTCCAATTTGAGAATGTTAGCATTAAATATGTTTCTCACATGTAGAGGAAATTCTTACAAACGGATCATATATTATGGATGAAAATTGTAACAGCTACACTGAAACTAGTTAAAGCAGACACGTCTAAATTGAATGAACACTGAAGTATGCCCAAGCCCTTGCTACATTAGGTGCTGCCTAACTAAGTATTTATTTCACTGACCAAACCAAAAGAAAAGAAGTTAAATTCATGTATTGTTGACAGATCATTTATCAAAATAATTTGGTTTTGATAATAAAATATATCACAGCCAGGATTGATAAAGAATAAAAATAATTGAATCACAGGCCTTTCAGAACCATGACTTCTGCTTTGTCTATATAGAGGGAGGGTCTGAGCATCATTTAAATCAGAAGAAATTACACATAAATTATATATTCTAAACTTATAAGTACATGTTTTTAAATAGAATATATGTCTTACCCATAAATGAAATGATCTTAAATCCTCCTAATTATTTTTAAGATATGGCCTATTGCCCAACACAAACTCGGCAAACTTGGCATTCAGGCATTGAATTGGCATTCAAGAGAAACTCATTAAATACATTGTAATCCATAGGATTTATACCTTTGGTCTTGTGACTTGGGGAGTTTTTTTAAAGCCCCAAACTACTTGAACCAAGTTGCTATGTCTGTCTCTCAGCTTTTCCTGAGCTTTAAATTAAGTCCCTAACTCTTTTCAGACCCAAGAACCAGATTAAGAGTACTTACTATTCTTAATAATAACAGATTTCACCCCTCATTTTTCAAGATGTGTGACTGACAATTCTGTGTTTCATAAAAATCTAATGGCACGTAAGCTTTTTTTTATTCACATCAGAATTACCCCTTCCATTCAAATAGGATCCATTGGCAAAGACCTGCTTGAAGACCCTGCCATTGCGATGGCTAGCCTGAATCTCACACATATGAACAGTGACTAACATAAGACCCCACAAAACAGTATTCCAGGAATATCAGGCTGATGAAATACTTTATTATTTTAAATAATTTGGCCATAACACAAATGGTGTTCATATTAAAGCATGCCTGCATGACCTGATGGGCAGAAGTATGGGCAGACTCAAGTGAGAGGGGACTGGGGACCATGTCAGCACATCCCTCCCCATGGACAGCTGAGACTTTTGGCACCAACTACAGAGGAAGTCACAGGTAAGAAACACTTTATACTTTTTTCAGTTGAAAATTTAAACCCTATTTCCAGTTCTGCACCACGTCTGTCAGTAACTGAACAGCAACCCTGTTCTCCAAACTGGGTAAAAGTAAGAGCAAGGAGATGAATTCTAGCAGCTATCCCACAAACCAACCTGCATGTGAAAACCCATATGTTATGTGCAGACCACTTAACATGGCCTTACAAACTGCAACCACCTCTATGCAAGAGGGATTATATCTGAATTTAAGAAGATAAATCACACAGGGGACTCTCATGATTTATTCACTTTCCTCATAAACAAGAGGATGTTTGCTTGAATGTTAAATTCTTCAACATATTGGAAGATATTTGTATATAAGACCCGTGACTGAGATAAAATGATTTTTTACTTTATAACACATCACACATAATAAATATTTGTTTAACAAAGCCTGCATGAACTTCACGCATTAATCAAAATTGAATGTAGCATGACTAACTCAAAAGTCATATTCCAAATGATAAATAAACTAATATTAGCCTTGCATGTTCATTAATAATGCAAGTTCTTGACGGTTCACAAACACAACTGATACACTTAATGGAAAAATTAAGTTTCTAATATACTAGTTTCCATATTCCTTTCATTCAGGATCCAAACTATTAAAAAGCACATTCCAGGTGATCTCCAAATTTAAGCCCATCAATTCGTTACCCTCTTGATGTGCTTGCAGAAGCACTGGAGACAAATGTGATGTTAACATGGAAACAAACTTCATTACCTGTTCTTGAGGGAGGACTTCTTTACTTCAGAAGTCCCCACTCAGCAAAGATTTCACCATTGATCACCACCCCCTCAGATACTCAGTTTGGCGGTTTGTATCCTTAAAACTAATATGATTTTTGCCTAAGAAGTATCACAGAATCTTACCCCCAAAATAATATCAGTATCGTCCCATATTAACTTTGTGTTTGACCAACATATGTCTTAAGAGCTCAGAAATGTATTCTCCCCTTAAAAAGAGCCTAAATAACCACCAACCCAAAACCCCACAAAATGAAGAACAGCTCTTACTCATGAATGTATTTACAACAGAAGCAGAGGAGCATTTCTGCCCAGCAGCACCCATCAGGAGCCACAAACTGAACTGGCCAGAAGGGCATCCATAGGGAGCATGGTCCATGAGCAAGGCAACGGCTGGCTGGCAGCTGGGAAGATGTTTTTGCTTTTTTACCTCCATAAGCCAGCATTTATCCAATTAGGGGAATGAACAACATTGCAAACTCCTCTGAGACTGGGTAATAAACCTGTATCAGTCCTCAAGCGGGCCAGGCTCGGAGAAATGATTTTAAATGTGTTGTATCACCAAACAGCAGAGATGACCAATGTTTCAGGGTTTTCACTGTAAATATTCACCTCCACACTACACAAAACCTTGTCTGCCTGCTCCGCTCTGCAGTGTGACTTGGTAAATCATGTCAATGATCAGTTTTGATTGCTTTTGAGCCAAACTCTGTGGTTATTCCATACTCAGAAGCCAAGTATTTAGTTGGTTTTGAAAGCCTACATGCAGCCTATCGTGAACTGCTGCCTTTGTGCTTGTAAGCAGAAAGTAAGCTGATCACACCTACAAATTCAAACATTCAGCATTCACTCTCCACAAAAGAATCTGAATATTTGCTTTGAAATTAATTTTTTTCTTAACAAATATTCTTTCATTAGAACACTGATTTAACAACAACAAAAAGTTACTATAAAGTGAGTAAGCACATCGCCAAGACAAATGTGGCTTAAAATCTGAGCAAATACCCATGGAAAATGCTTGGGTGCCAGATGCTGCACGACTTTTTGTCTATACACAGCTGGTCTATGCATATATATGAATATATATGGCATTTTTTTTACATCTACTGTCTTTAATGCATTAGGAAAGTTATCGTACCCATCAGTATCCAGAATAGAGGCAGAAACACAAGTAAATGACATCCTCACTACTCCATATTTTATGCCTTGTTTTTATTTCCTTTACTTGCCTTTCAGTGTAAACAGTAGATGTTGTTATAAGAGGTCAGTTTTATATGCTGGTGCACCACTGAACTGTTTAGGTTTAAAATGACACTACTGTTTAAGACCCAGTAATTTTCAGAACATATGATTTACTGCTCTGGCACTCTATAAGCCTCATTTCATACCTCCAAGAATGAGCTAGTCAAAGTGTTAAATAAACATGAAGTATAAGGCTTGTTTTCTTTCCAAAAGTGCAAGCACTGTGTTACTCTAATGATTAAATATTGTTTAAATCTACAACTGAGTGACTAGTTTCACAGCTGATTCTTTCCCTGTGCTTCATTTTATGTATTAATTATTTTGTGTTCAGACAAAGGCTTTAATTAAGAAGCACAAAGAGTTTCTGAAGAGTGGAGAAGTAATGGTTTCATCTGCATTAAACTGATTATAAACAGTTACATTTCTGAAGAAAAAAGGCATCAAGGAGAAAAGGAAAGAAGAAAAAAAACTTAACTAAGGCTGAATCCATCAGAGATGAAAGGACCTGATCCCATCTCTCATTCCAGCGCACACTTCCAAAGGGCCCAGGGCAAAGGAATCCCATTTACTGATGCCCAGCAGCCATGCCCCGAGCCAAAGGCATGGACAAAACCCAAAAATGTCAGACTTGGAGGAGCTAACAGGTTACTGGGGATGTGCCAAGGCACCAGTGCATCCCACACCCTTCCTGAACCAGGATCCCTGCTCACTCCTGCCCTTCAGGGATTGCACAGACAGCAGTCTTTGTATGAGTTTTAAAACTCAGTATATTCAGCAAACTCCCATTAGCCATGATGTTCCCAAGGTAAAGAAGAGATACTGCCACATCAGTGCGACCCTCTGAATCCTAGAAAAATATCACCTGTGGGAACAGAGCACTAAACTCAGCCCCTGGCTCCAACAAATTTTAAAAGCAATTTTAAGCAGATTAGTGAAACTCCTTAATGCAAAGTAATACAGGTCATTAAATCCTCAGAAAGGTCTGTGCTATAGCAACAACCTCGTACAAAGATTAGTACAATCAGCAAGAGGAAAAACCTCAAGAGGAAAAGGTGCCCATGTGGTAACTTCAGTGACACCCACCCTCCAGCAAAAGCATTTGAGGGTTGTGCTTGCCATGTTTTTAAGCACAAAATTTTGAGAGAATGCATCTTTATATGGCCATGTCAAAATAAACAAGTTAAAAAAGAGGCGCAAGGAGTGCTGAAGTGTCAAAAAGAGGGCAACTTCAGTTTAAGTTTAGCAAGAAAACACGTTAAATGTGGTTTTTGTCATTGCAGACCTGATAGCAAACTTACTCAAGTTTGTTAGAAGTCAGTCCACCGGCTATAAAGCACTTGGCATCAAAGCCTGTTTCTGGAGATTAACATCACTCATGTAGAATCATAGTACATTACAGACCGATGTTCACAGTGACTTCAAGTCCCTCATCTACAGTCCCATTCCATGCTTATAAACTTGCCAAACCTCATCTCAGACTGAAAAACCTCCTGTCTGGATAATGCCTTTGACAGGCTAAACTTATTGGAGGTTTCGCCTCTTGCACTGATCAGTGGAGTTTCCAATCAGAATGGCTCCTCATTGCCAGGAAGCAGTGATGAGCATGTGGAATGAAGGTGCTGGGCTGCCTCTGCTGCAGCATGGCATCAGCCACCTCTGGACCAGGAGGATGCTGAAGGTATTCAATCAAAAACTTTCCAGAGTGGAAAGGAGGACCTGAAATTTGGCCTTTTTGTCAGTAATTTGAATTTGGGCAGATTTCTGCAGAACAGTCATGGGGGAAAGAAGGAGAATGAGGTTTGGGTTTTTGATAAACCTTGGCGTGTTGGGCTGAGGGATCCCAGTGGTAACTCCTGAAAAGCATCTTTGCAATCTCTGTGCCTGCTCTGCCTCTAACATGAGGTGAATTATAGCTGAAAGCTTCGTGGTTTGCATTACACACAGATTACTAGTGATTCCTAACCTGCACCACTTTGTCACAAGGTGTGCATGCCACTCCTGTGCACTGGATCAAATGTGGGATAAGGCATCTGTGCAAGTAGTACTGCAACATCTACAGGGGTTCATAATCCTCAGTCTTCTGCCTTAGTGGTATTAAATCAGACCCTTAACGACTTTTGAATGCAGGGGTTAAATCAGACCCTTAACATCAGTTGTATCTAGGGATTAAATCAGACCCTTAAGGTCTAGTGGGAGATGTCCTTGCCCATTGCAGGGGAGTTGGAGCTAGATGATCGTAATGTCCTTTCCATTCTATGGTTCTGATTTTATGATTTGAATGTGGGGGTTAAATCAGACCCTTAACATCATTTGAATTTAGGGGGTTTTCTGCAGTTTAACACAGCTCTACCTTTTACTAACACATCCTCCAGCTCTGACATGACTGAAGATAAAAGATCTGTAGGGAAATGTAGAATTAAGAGCCATAAGACACTGGGCTACAGTTCATGAGAATTTGCAATTTAAGTATGCAATGACTGAAAAAGATGTAGGTGTGTGGTGAAAGGTATCTTTTATCCAATCCATCTGCAGGGTGCTTAATTAAAGCCACCAACAGCCTGCAAAAAAAAGAGTGCAAAACACAATTATCAAGTGAGCACTTCCTTTTGGTAATGTAATTTATAACCCACAACATTCCCAACCACTGAAAACAAATGGATAAATAAATGACTAGGTAAATAAATACATAACTAGAGAAATAAATGAATTAATAGATAAATAAATGAAAAGATAAATAAGTGAATAAGAAAAAGTGAGGACGTTTCTTTTTGCCATGGCAAGTGTGCCAGTGCACGTGTACACGCTGACAGCTAAAGGTGGTGGGATCTCCAGGGGGGCAAAACACTTTCCCATGAGAAGTGCAGATAATTACACACAAGAAAAATGGGGAAAATTCAGATGAGTAAGTTATTCACTGTTTTCTGTGATATTGAGAGTTCTATATGAAATGATCAGGAAAAAAAGCAGAGAGTATTCCCATCAAAACTTCCTTTATTTAGGAAGCAGCTCCTGAAAAATATATAGGAGAAAACTGCATCATAGGATGCACAGAGGACTGGAGATGTTATCCCATGCTGGAACAATATTGGAGGGAAGTTTTAAGTGCCCTACCTGATGCAATAAAAATCCCAATACAGCACATCCTAAACTTTGTATTCTTCACTTAACAAAAGACACTGCCACAGATAAGTATCAGAACAGATTTGTTAATGCTGCACTATTGGCAGCTAAAAACAGATCACTGTAGACTGGAAGACTGAACAACTGCCAGGTGGTAATAAATGGATAGCTCAGCCTAAGGATTTACTGCCAATGGGGGGGGAAAGGAGAGCTTTGTGAACAGAAATAAACTGAGAGAATTGAAGAAAACACAAAATTTCTTGCAGGCTTCCTTCAAAATACAAATTGCTTGTCAAGAGCCATGGGAAAAAAGGAGTGATCCCTAATAATGGAAATAAAAGCACTGGGCTCCTACTCTGCCCATCCCCATCCTTCAGCATCACCCATAGGCAAGTTGCACCCCAAAAATAATAATAAAAAAGAAACAAAAATCTTATTTTCAGATCACATTTGCTTAAACTGTGTGTGCCCAAGCAGAGACACCGCTCTTCTGTCTTGATCATGTGGGCAGAGATGGTCAAACAAGTATCTTGCATAGGAGCGCAAGATGATGGGCTAACTCAGACACCAACACTCCTGGGCTAGCCATTCACTTTGCACTCTTGGTGCCCTTCAGGCCTTAGTTTCCAAGGCCTCCATTGGATTTAAGGACATGTGCAACTGCTCAAATGGGAGGGGCTTGGAGCAACCTGACCCAGAGGGATTTGTCCCCAGCAGAGATGTCACTTGGTGCTGTTCACATTGCAAGCTGGAATTGTGGGCACATCCAACTGTGCTTTTCAATATTATTTTAGGAACAGTATCTAAATGGTCTGGAGTAAGGACAGCGCAGACCTGCACCTGATTCTGTACGCCTGTACGCAGCGGTGTAATCGGCACAGCAACACCAGCACACTATAGGTATAAGGCTTTTTTTTCCTAGAGCATTATTAACTGGACCTACCAGATACAAATTTCTGTGTGACACATTATTGATGCTCACATACCATATAGTAATAGTTTCAGGACAAGACAGACAGCTGTACAGCAGTGTGTGATGGTTAAAGGTGCCAACGTGAAGTCCCAGTGAAGGGGACCAGTCCGCACGGAGGGTCTGGAGCAGCGCTAACAAGCCCTGCTAACTCTATATAGAAAAAGAAATCAAAAGGAAGAAAAAGTTCCCCAGCAAACTGGAAGATACGAATTTGATAATTACTTGGAACCAAATTAATATCAGGATGGCTGCCATTATTCTCTGAGGACAACCATTTCATCTCCTGTGCAGGTGTACTCTCCAAGAGTGGATCACACTGATGAAAGACTGCAAGAATTTCAATGACACCTTGAGGGATCTTATGAATAAAATATCAAAAATGGACATCTCCTTTGTACAGGAAGATTTTAATGCAAAAACTGTAACAGGTTTATAAGTTACACCAAGAAAATAAGGAAGGTTTATTCTCTCTTTGGCTGAAGACAGACAGATATTGCCAAGTCAAAGTTTTTTCATAGCCACAAGAGACTCCTCTTTCAAAAGCTCACATTACCTCTGTGCTGGTCTCTTATCTAAGCAGATTAACTACGCACTCATAAACCAACACAACTAAGAAGTGACCCTTTCTCCTCCAAGGCCTGAAAATCAGAACACTGTCAAAAGTAGGCTTGGGTTCAGGATTAACCAAATCTCTGCTTTTTCACTGGGCACTTTACAAAAGCAGGCCACAGAGAGCAAAGTACAGCAAAGGTGGAGTTAATAACAAAAAAGGCACAATAGCCTTGTCCTGAAGGAAGGAGAAAACAGTGATCAAGGGCAACAAACAGTAAAACTACACCCAAATGAATATTAAAGCCATTAACATGGCTGAGATAGACCTTTTCCGTGCCCTACATTTCATCTGAGTGTCATGCCAAAGTGATGCACATCACCTTGGAAAAGCCTGAGGCAGCAAGCGCCTGTGAGCACCCCACCATTTCCATTCAAGAAGGGATGATAAAAGGGGTGTGCTGATGGGTGATGGGGGGCAGGACAGAGCAGGTAAAGGGGAAGCGGTGGGGAAGACAACCTCAGGGATATTTTGTCTTGGCTGGGAAAGCGCAGCTGAGCTGGAGAGGATGGCTCCACAGTCAGAGTGGGGTAGGGAAAGGTGCTGATTACAGATAGAGGACAAGAGTACATGAAGCCATGTGGAGGCCAAAACTCTCCCTCATTAAGAAGACTGGGGATGTTCACCTATAAACCTAAAAGATCCCTGAGGTGTAATTCGTCATAGAAGCATCATATAATCACAGAGCAGTTTGGGTTGGAAGGGCCCTTAAAACTCATCCAGTTCCAGCCCCTGCCACAGGCAGGGACACCTTCCACCAGAGCAGGCTGCTCCAAGCCCCATCCAAATTGGCCTTGAACACTGCCAGGGATGGGGCATCACTTTCCATGAGGTTTTAAGCTCAGTCAGTTTGATGGGTGGGCAGGGGGGAAGGGAAGACCAAAAGGGCTAAGTTAAGAGCAGAGTTCTGTGAAGCATCCCATCCTGGCACAGCCCACACTGTCAAAGCAGGACATGCAGCAAGAGGTTTTTCAAGGGAGCACTCTGGAAGCAAGCACATGGCTGCCGGCAAGGCTCTTCAATGTATTTCTTCAGAGAAAAGAAGGCTCAGGAGGGAGCTGATCATTCCTTACAACTGTCTGACAAGAGGATGGAGCCAGAAGGGGCTGGGCTCTGCTCCCAAGGAACAAGGGATGGGACAAGAGGAAACGGCCTCAAGCTGCACCCGGACAGGGTTAGATGGAGCTGAGGAGCAATTCCTTCCCCAAAGGGTGCTCAGGCACTGGAAAAAGCTGCCCAGGGCAGGGCTGGGGTCACTGTCCGTGCAAGTGTTCACACACCGTGGAGACAAAGCCCTCAGTGCCATGGATTGATGGTGGCTTTGGTAGTGCTGGGAAGCGGTTGGAACTTGATGATTCCATAGGTCTTTTCAAACATGGTCAATACTACGATTCTCTGATCTCAGGAAACGCAGATGCCTGGAATGATGGCAAGGAAAGGAAGAGCCACACGGACACGTCACTGGATGGAGAAAGGAGCAGAAAGTTAGTGGTGTGATGAACAGTTTCCCCCACAGCTTCTCATAAAACAGATCAGAAAGGGTAATGTCCGACCTGTTGCCGTTATGGCTTATTGGTCCTCATTTTCATTTCATGGATAGGATCACCTTTTCTTCATCTGTGTACCTACACCACTAATGCCCCCTGTAGTGTGTGATGTCCCAAGCCTCCCCATTTACCCTCCTCATCAAGGAGGCTCACACAGACACTGTGCAGCAGGGCAGCACACTGGTGGGACTGCAGTGTGGCACATGTGTTTGCCTGCTCATCTGCATGGCAGCAGTTTGCCTTGTGTGAGCTGTTTAGGTTCAAGGGTGTTTCACTAGCACAGCTTATTGGGGACTGCATTTTCTCCAGGGTACAAGCCAAGCTCTACATCAAAGCCTGATTGAGCAGAAAATATGTGCTAATGTTCACAGCAGTACTCTATTATAGTATAAGTATGCTTGTAAATATTCACTACATGTTATTACGCCATTTGAACCAAGAATATTGCAGGGTTAAAGGTCGGCCCTAATGCTCTCTCAGGAGGCAGCAGTTTTGAATATATCCAAATGGGATAATGGTCAGGAATACCCAGAGGGGGCAATGTAGCACATCGTAAAGAATTGTGCTGTGAGTTTTAAGTTTTCAGGACAACAAAGATGCCAACGAGATGGCTCATAAGCAGTCATTATTAATGGAATGACAAGGGTAATGTTAAGCAGGATGTCTTTACTATAATAAATCTTGTCCCTGCGCCATTAGTAGTCCTTACAACTGCAAATAGCAGTTAGGTTATAACCTAACATGGCAGAATTTTATCCTCTCAATCTCTAATGTATTTTATAATGCTGTTAAAGTCAGGAATAGCAACTGTTTAAGCTCACTTAATCTGTGAGAAGTTTAAACACGAATTTTAAATGCGAAATCTGCTTTGATAGTAGTTTCTCTTAATTAAATAGATGAAGTAGCTCTTTCTAAGCATAAGCTGGGCTGTACTAGAGGGTCTGGGGAACACTGTTGAATTTAAAACATTAAATATTTTCCTTCAGATGTAAATCTTGCATTCTAAAAAAGAGACAGTTTTTATTTTAATTTTAAAAGCTATTTCTAAATTACTTTATGGAATTTTTTTCCCTTGCTACATCAATTGTCCAGGCTGGAAATAAAATACTCTTTTCTGTTTTCATAGAAAAAGACTCTTTGGGGCAAATGAGAGTTTTCTCTTTTCTCACCAAATTCTGATCCTAACACAGAAAAGTATAACAACTCTCTTCATAAAAATGGCATTTTTCCAGATTGACATTTTATGATCATTCAGAGTTTGCTCTAAATATAATGTATTACTTTCAAAACCTTTCTTCAAGTCTTAGCAAAAGTGGTAATACAATTTTAAAGAACAAATAAATAAATAAATGAGACAGTATTACAGAAGAGCAATTATTCATCTTTAATGTATCAAATTTGGCTATGTTAAATGCATCCTGAATCTTAGCTAACTGTTTAATAAATATTTGAAGAGCTCCACTGCTAGCTATCCATTTCACCTGCTTTGTTTTTCTTCTACTGATCTTCCAAAAATAGCTATGGAAATCATTAGTTCAATCAAGTCTGTGTAATAGTGTGGCAGAGCCGTCATTGCAACTTGATAGATTGCATCCAGAGTATTAATCAGGAGTCAGCAGAGTATTGGATAATATGATCAAGACAGTCTCCAACCATCTCCAAACATCCTCCTTGACCATCTTTCTTTCTTGAAAGTTGCCAGAAACCCCGCTGAACTTCCAAGTGAAATTTGAAAAAGAGAAAAATGAAGGAATCTGAATGGTTTCTGCGTACCTTTGCAGAAAAAAAAAAACCTCAATATTCAGGATGTATTTTACCTGGAAAGAAAAGATCTGGGAGAATAAATAAACCTAAATTGCCTGGCCCATGCCTTGTCCAGATGATTATTCTCCCAGTCCCTGCTGGCACTGGCACAACCCACCAGATGCTGCTCCCCAAAGCTGCCTTCTCTGTCTGCCCAAGACCCTGATCTCCACCTGGCAATGGTGGCATCCTTCTGTGAAGGAGAGCGGTTGAATTTGGCTCTAATCCTTCACAGTCACTGACACCAAATCTATCACAGATTAATACTCCCAAGAATTCTGCTAGGTGCTGTTTGAGTTTATGGTGTTGGATTTCTTGATCTTTTGAATAAAGGAGGTTTATGTTTTATTTTGTGAACTTCATTTTCAATATTTCTTTACATTTAACTATTCTAAATTTGAGATGGATAATATATTCCCCAAAATTGAAGCCAAGAATAGCCTCCTTTAATTTTCACAAAGGACTTGTAAACAGCAAGACTTAAGGTATCTTGTTGATCTGTTTTCTCAATGGGAAAATGAGATACAGATCATAGGTGACTTACCTTGCATCACTCAGTGGTGATAATGAAACCAGACCTCCAGAGTGCAAGCCCACTGCATTTTTACCCCATGAGCAAAGGATTAGCATAAACTGGAAGTTTTGACAGCCCTAATGTCTGGGAGGACCACCTTTCCTCAGTTATCACTGTGCAAGGATTGTTTCTTACCTTCCATTGTAAGAGCTTCCTTGTGATCTTTATTTTTAGCAACTCAAAGAGCAGCAGTCAGTTAACATCCCACCTTTCCACCCGGCTCTTGGATACTTCTTGAGGCACCTCTTCAGTCAGCTCTTGGGTAACAGGCATGGTAGAGTAAGATATGACCCCGGATGAGTGAACAGAACTCAGCAAAGCCTCAGGAGCTGACCCAAGCTCAGCTGCACAAGCTCCTGTCCTCCCTCCTCATCCAGGATCCAAACACATGAGACAGATCCTTCCTGTCTGCTATTGCCAGGACACCTCTCCCCAATGTCAATATGAACTTTCCTTCACAGCAAAAGAAGGCCAAGTTTTTATTCTGAAAGCTTTGGGTTCAAATACTGGAAATATATCACAGCAATTACAGAATGCAAGTTGTAGGATTTTGTTTGGTTTAAAGAAGGATGCACACAAATGGCATCAGTTCCACACCATTCTGACATACCCAAGTCAAGCCCTTATGAGCAATTTTAATTCCATAAATATACTACAAAACCACATCAGGAGTTTGATGAAAGCAACAAATAAAGGAATTTGGCCACCTCAGAAGTGATTTCCAATATTCCAGCCTTCCCTGGGGTTTGTCTCTGCTGTCACCCTGCCCAGCACCTCTCCCATGTTATCATTGCCCCTATTGCATGCCGTGGAGCCAATGGCATGTGTTGCACAGCAGGAGCAGGCAGAGCAGCGGTAAGATGCAGGCAGGAGCTGGAGCGGCACCGCTGATCTGCTTTTCCCACCCAAATGCAAAGCAGAGCGCGGAGTGCTCGAGAGGTCTGCTCTCTGGTGAGGTTCAACATTAAGATGTGACAAGCTCCTTATATACAAGAGGATAAATGATATGCAAAGTCCATACTCTTTGTTCTGACAAGCGTCCAGAGGGAAAATTCTTGAGATGAAGCTGTAGCTTTCTAAGGCACAAGGGTAGGGTGGGCAGAATGAAGATTTTATCAAAGAAGTTGAGCATTGAAACACTAAAAAACATCACATTGCCTTCTTCCTGCAACTTCCTACCCCCCTCAGTCTGCCCTTACCTCACACCTAGCCATCTGGCATCACTGAGCATCACCCTAACCCATTGAGAGAGGGGTTTTAAGCTTTTATTAATACATATATTAAGAGATCACTACATAAAAAGTCATTTTTTTTTTCTGTCGGAGGAAAGATTAAAGAGCTACTACTGTACCTGCCTGGCCCTGGTCTCATATAGAAAGACCCTTCTGTGTCTGGGTGACTTGTGATGGGGCAGACACCTCTCTGAAATCCCATGATGAGACACGGAGCTTGTAAGGACTCCCATCTTTCCTCTCTATTTCAAGTAAGACATAGAGTGAGAGGGAGAAAATAGCAGTAAATTTCAAGAAAATGGCTAAATAGAGGTGGGAGTTGTCCACCTGGGTGTGAAGGCCTGGATAAAGGCTATTGCTCATCCAGGAAAGAAATTGATGCAGCGTTTCCCCTGCTATGTTTTACCACCACAACCCCTTTAGATATAGTATTGTCCCAGTGATGGAGAGTCCAAAGAAGCTTTTCCATGCATGATGTGAAGCCTACAAGTTCCCACTGCCAAACTGGTAGCAATTTTGGGATGCAAGAAGGTGGCAGTTATCTTATTGAAGCACATGTGGACATGTTTGAATTAAATCTGGAGATCTGTAAGACTTCCATTGCATTTAATAGGAAAGATTGTTGTAGCAGGCAAGAGATAAATTCAGATATAAAAGAAGCAAACTGTTGATTAAAAGCTCAGTGTGGCTCTTGTGTAAATATGACATAAACATTCAAATTCACCCTTAACTATGTTTACCTCAAAACCGTAGAGCTCATCAATTATTAGACATTGTTTTAATGCACAGGGTATGCCCCCATAATATGGCAATAAGTCCCAAAGACTTATGTAAAATATCTCTTTTTTAATCATGTCTCGTTTCATAGACAAAAGTAATCACTAAAAAGCCAGTGGCTACAAAAACTGCAAACAAAATGAACCTTTAAAAGCTAATGACTTAAGGGTGATTTTACAGACACATAAAGTATGTTAGGGGCTTACACTATTTGTCATTAACACATATTTTGAAAGCTTGGCTAATATAATGTGACACAAAATTAGTCAAACACAATTCATGCAATATTGTTTAATTTTACTCCTCATTTAACTTGGTTTTAAGCAAAATCATTATGTCACATGATAACATTCACTTGAACAAGAAATATTTTATAATGGTGCCTGCGTTTAGAAATGAGTTATTATGAGCTACATGCTGAACACATTCTTAACTATGAAAACTATAAAGCTAATAGCTTCATCATATTTTGACAACATCTACATACTTTATGCATTATTTACAAGAAAGATATAAAATGAAACTACTGAATATCTTACGCCATACTTCACAGTCATAGTTAACTGGTTAAAAATATAACACATTTATCTTTTGGTGGCTTTGGATTTGCATAGGAATATTTGCATATCATGTTGCAGTGTGCTCTTAATGTAAAATTTAACCTTTGTGCTTTCTCTCTGATGTGTAAGGTATACTCATTAAGTTAAAAATAATGGTAAAAATAAGTCTGCTGGTGATATACATTCCATGAATGATTCCCTTGAGTGGTGAGGAAAGGTAAAATGTGGGTGGGAAAATGTTTAATTGAATTAACTCCTCATTTCCTATATTTTTAGTTCAAATTTCACTGGCAGAGCAGTTTGAGTGGTATTTGGCAACCACACAAACTGCACAAGTTTTTTTACCTTCAATGCTGAGGCTCTCAGCGCATGAAAATGTTAGGTAGAGGTTTCAATACCTGATGTCTTTTAATTGCATGGCCGTTTGCTGAGCATTGGGATGTGACGTGGAGCATGTGTGTTGGGCTGGTGACAGGGGAAGGGTTTGCTGTGGTTGAACTTTCAGACAGAGTTCATAGCTTTGAATTTGCTCCAGTTTCCTGCAACTCAAAAGCCCATAATCCCGATTTTTTCCCCCTTCAAATGGGATTAGTTCTAAATAGCTCCTAAAAGAAACAACCTTATTTTTGGCCGCTTCTCACTTCAATGATTCTTTTAAAGCAAAGGCATCATCTTTCTGTACGCAAAGCATATTAATATTGCAGATCAGAAGAGTGTATGATCCACCAGAGCTTTGTTTCATACTCTGATAAAACACGGACGAATCTGCTGAACACTACATGGCAGTTTTGCAGCTTAATGGCTCCCAAGCAAATAACGGCGACACCTTCTATTTCCCTTTCCAAAATATCTATCCCTGCAACGCTGCTTCTGTTATCGGCTGCTGCCTCCCTCTCTATTCCAAAATGAACCCCCCCTTTTGTGTGAAGCAATTCTGTACAACTTACTTACGGGTGGTAATTGGGCCATTATTTTCCTCCTTTTTTAGGGCAGATCTCACGTTGGCGTTTCTCTACTCTGACCCACCAACGACCTCCGCCATTGACCTCAAAGGACTACTTTCTCTTTTGGTAAGAGATAATTCAGTCTCCCTGGTATGCCTCCTGGGCACAGTCAAAATTATGTCTGGTGATTCTGCAGTGTGGACTACTGTCTGCTAAGGACTGAGCTAATACCACGACGTTCAATTAATTCAGGACCTCCGGATGGCCTTGAACTGCCCTTCCCTATAGGGAATGGCTCCCACTAAGCAGCCACCCTGACCCCATGGAGACCTCACCTTAATAAACACCTCTCTTTAAACACATAGGAGCTTTGGGAGGGTATGTAAATGCATTAATTTTTCATAAAGGCAGTTAGTTAGTGCCCAGGACCTGCTGCTGGCTCTGTGGTGATGGGGAATGCCTGGTCACCAGGTAGTGATGCTTTGCCATCGCTGAAAGGAGGATTGTGCATCCCCAGAAAGTTTTAAATAAATAACAATAAGCTAAATTTTCCAGCAAAAAGCCAGGGCAGGAATTCAGTATTGGACTTTTACTTATTTACTGCCTCATCCAGAGCTGCTGCTGATGGTTCTTGTAAAGATCCTCAGCAAGGTAAATAAAAGCACGGAGCCCCAGCAACTGGCTGTTATTACAGCACCGAGCAGAGGTGTACAGAGCGGGAAATAACTCTCCCAGGGATAAATTACATGTGATGAGGGCCAAAAGAATACAGCTCCTATTTCAGGAAGTCTTCCAGGCAAAAGCAGAGATTTGGCAGTTTTAGCGTTCCTTTCAAGACAATACACGTACACCAAAAACATTACTCTTCACAGAGTACCCCAGAGGCCTTTCCAATCATCTGGATGCTCGCAGTTATTCCATTCCCTCAAATTCAACACAGATCTTCTTTATTAATTTTAATTTGTCATCAATAACCTGACAGGCTCTCTTTCGGCAAGAAATACTGTATTAACTGTTTCACTCACTGTGGCAGCTATTAAAAATGTGATAATGATTAGCAGTAATGAGGTCAAATAGAATAATGTGAGTATAAGTTGCTACCAGCGAAATATATAACACAAGAGGATTTATTATGTTCACTTGCTGAAATGTAATTTAAAAACAGGATATTACCACCTGCTATGCTGGCTCATAGGGTTATCCAGATCATTTAAGCATTTCCTGCTAATATGTTTATTTGCTTCTGGCAGATATTACCACCACTGTATTTCAAATAACTACACTTAAAACAAAGTTAATTGTTCCTATCTACTTAATATAAATATGATTATGTAAAGCAATGATTAGATGACCAGCTAGTAAACAAAGTTATTTGAGCATCAGTAGCACTTAGGAAAGAAAGAATGCAATAACATTGAGAGTTGCGGGCAATAAATCAGGTATGGGAGAAGGAGATCACCACTGAAGAAACTTTGTGTGGGTACTAAAGGGAGATGGGTAAGTACTGTAAGACAAATGCTCCTCAAGAAGAGAGAGATGAGAGATTTTAAATGCCAGGGCAAATCAAGTGAAACATTAAGACCTGATCAAAATGAGAACCCAGTGTATAATCTCATTACTCACTTGTATTCTCTCAGAAAGATTTTGGATTTTGACATCCTCATGTTACTTCTCAATTTGTCAATCTAAACAGATTAATCCTTGCTTTTCACTGCAGTGACACACAGCAATTTGATGTAGAACTGGATAAAGCTGCAAGTATGCTTGAACTACAAAAGCTTTGCCAGATTGGGAAGATGAGAGTTTAATACTGAATAAAAGCTCATTCTCATCTGGTTGAACTTTAATTTTGAGCAAAGACTATGGAGTGAGGCCAAATTCTGCTGCTTGCACTGTTTTAAATCCCCTGAACTAAGCCAGAACTTAAACCTCTGCAATGTAAAGCACGCTATAACCAGCAACACTGAGGCTCTTGCACTCTGGGAAGACAGAACTGACATGATGCTAGAGAAAAGAGATAGCAAGAGGATTACTTCTTTGGGGATATAAACAATAGCCATGTGGCCTCCCCAGATAATTCCTCCTCAACCAGGTTGGAAGGATTTGATTTTGGAAAATATTAGTCAGCGTTTTTACACTCTGCTGTCATTGCCTCATATCAGGCTTTTCAATAAGATGTGCCATATAAATAATAAAACAGTGACAAATGAGCAAAAGCAGTTGGATAAAGGAAGTGTGTAAGAATGGATGTTGCAAGCCAAGGCAAAATGCAAGTCACAAGTAGACATTTCAGAAACAAAACCCAATATGCATGTATGCTTATTTATCCTATTTAAAGCAGGTTTTAATCTCTCCTGTGTTTTTCTATTTATTTGCCTTACATTTATGTCTTACATTTACCTGTTGAACAAATTCATGTATAAAGTGGGATTTATCGAGATTTACATAACCTTTACTTTTTAAAAAGCTCATTTTAATGGGTAGTACGTTATTCCTAGCAAAGAAAGAGCAGGCTGGAGTTTGAAGGCAGGTACAAGCACAAAGCCCTGATTTGTAATTAATTATAAGGTAAAGATTTTCTCCACCTGCATCTTTCCGAACAGCACCAACAGTGTCACTCTTCATCTTCATTGAAAAAACAAGACAGGTAAAGATTATAAGGAAGAGACACTATATTTTCATATTGATTAAATGGCAGTGTGCTACATGCAAAAGAGGTGGAATAGGAATACTGGGAGAAGTTTCCTCCCATCGCAGAGAACAGGAGATTTATCTACCTGTTTCAGCATCTACTTTCCAACTCCAGCAATGAAAGCTGAGGGTTTTGAGACCACAAGAAGTCCTAAAATCCATGGGTTTGGTTCCCAGCAGTATGCCTGCCATGCAATGACAGTGCAAAACCTCTCAACATGTGATTTCTGCCCTATAACTAATGCAGAGGGCACTGCTGAGCCCCTCAGCTGGTGTGCACTGCTAATTATTGGCTGGGGTAATTGGGCTGCTGGAAGACTTTCCCCATGCAAAGTCAGTGTTAAGAGATTCGAACTGAGTTTGCACCATCTCTTTACTGAGTTTGGTTTTGTGCTTCTCAGGAAAAGAGAGGAAGAGATAAAAAAGGGAGAAAAAAAAAGAAAAAGAAAGGGGAAAGGAGAGGAGAAAAGGGCAAGGCAAGGGGAACGGGGACAGGGGAAAGGGAGGGGGGAAGGGAAGGGGGAGGGGAAGG
>JASSUY010007983.1:0-38300 GCA_032466535.1 Forpus xanthops | reverse complement strand
GTGAGGTGTCCCTGCCTATGGCAGGGGGGTTGGAACTAGATGATCTTAAGGTCCTTTCCAACCCTAACTATTCTATGCTTCTATGATTCTATTTATAGTAGCCTGAAAAATTAATGTATCTTAGTATATTAACACATCTGATAACATGAGGTTTCTTCAAACCATATCCTGGAAGATTCTGAGTTTCAGCTACAAAGTGGCGCTAAAGTCTTTCTCAGTATCTACCAAATTCTAGTGAGTAGTTTATATGATCTTCTCAGTCTAATTACAGATGCCTTCTTGCATATTGTAAGAACTGTGTAAGAAATATGAGCATTCATAGCCTTGTTTGTTATTAAAGGAATTGGGAAGAACAAGGTTAACCATAAGACCAGAAACAGCAGGGTCATAATAATAGATGTGGAACTTGGTTTATCAGAAAAATAATCAGTATCTTTTAAATATGCATAAAGATTTAAACAGATGATTTTCTGTAATTTACCTACCTACTGCATATTATCATTATATCAGCCCAGATAAAGAGAGAAGTATGGATTATAGAGATTCTTGATTGTATTATCAAACACTCTTGTACCTTGATAGTAGCTGCTTGATGTTCTGCTCTTTGGAAATAATGCCAGAGAAATTTCCCCACTAAAATTAAAATTTTAAAAAAAAAAAAAAAAAAAAAAAAAAAAAAAAAAAAAAAAAAAAAAAAAAACAAACAAAAAAAAAAAAACACCAAAATTGTATATATGTTAAGAATTTGAGAACAAATACGCTTCATAAAAATTGTTTCCACAAAGCTGTATTTAGCAGTTTTAAGCTCTTTTGACAATAATGAAGATTTGTGCTGTGGTCTTGGCATTCAAAAGCTATCATTCACATTTACTGTAAGCAGTAAACACTATTTTATAGCTTTCTCAATGCCTGAGGAGTGGTGAATGTCTTAGCTTAGCTAGAGTGCCCAGAATCAAGCTATACTTCTGATGCTATAAGACTTGCAACTTAAGAGTTACTATTTATGTTAGTGATGGGCTGCAGTGTATGGAACTCCATCTGAAGACAAGTGATCAGTTAACATAGAGTTTGTGGGTCAGAGTTAAAGGGAGAATGGCAGTGAGAGTCATTACTGCAGGGCTCTATTACGGACTCTGAGGATGAAGCACTCTGCAGACAGATAGGAACATCCTCAAGCCAGCAGGCCCTTCTTCTCATGGGGGACTTCAACCACCCTGATATCTTTTGGAGGGGTGATACAGCCAAGCTCAAGAAATCCAGAAGGTTCCTCGATTATGTGGAAAACAACTTCTTTCTGCAAGTAATAGAGGAGCCGACATGGAGTGGTGCCATGCTTGACCTCATCCTAAATAAAAGGGAAGGGTTGGTTGGAAAAGTGATGCTCCAGGGCAGTTTGGTTGTAATGATCACGTAGTGGTCAAGTTCGAGATCCTCAGGACAGTGAGAAGTGTGTGCAGCAAGCTCACTGCCCTGGACTTCAAGAGACCAGAATTTGGCCTCTTCAGGAATCTCCTTAGTAAGGTTCCATGGGATATAGCCCTAGAGGGCAGGGCTATGTAACCAAGACTGTTTGATATTCAAGGATCACCTACTACAAGCTCAGAAGTGTTGCATTCCAACTAGAAGGAAGTGCTGCAGGAGGGACAGGAGACCTCCTTGAATGGATAAGTAGCTGCTGAGGAAACATTGAAGAAGAAAGAGGCTTATATAAGGTGGAATTAAGAATAGACAGCCTGGGAAGAATACAGGGATTTTGTCCGGGAAGCTAGAGACCAGGTTAGGAAAGCTAAGGCCTAGTTAGAATTAAACTTGCCTAGGGAGGTAAAGGGTAAGAGGAAGGGATTCTATAGGTGCACTGCAAATAAAAGACAGACTAGGAACAATGTGGGTCGTCTCCCGAAGCTATCAGGAGACCTGACTACCCTGGAGTAGGAGAAGGCTGAGGTTCTTAATGACTTCTGTGCCTCAGTCTTCACCAACAAATGCTCTGGCCATACCACCAAAGTCTTGGAAGGCAGAGACGGGGGCTGTGAAAATGAAGACCTGAATGAAGATTTTTCATCATTCTGATTTGATTGGTAATAAATTAAACTAATTTCCCTAAGTCAAGTCTGGTTCTGGAGCCCTCAACATAAAAAGGACATGGAACTGTTGGAACAAGTCCAGAGGAGGGCTATGAGGATGATCAGGGGACTGGAGCACCTCTCCTATGAAGATCGGATGAGAGAGTTGTGGCTGTTCAGCCTGGAGAAGAGAAGGCTGCATGGAGACCTCATAGCAGCCTTCCAATATCTGAAGGGGGCTTATAAGGATGCAGGGGAGGGTCTCTTCATGAGAGATTGTAATGATAGGACAAGGGGTAATGGGTTCAAACTTAAAACAGGGGAAGTTTAGATTGGATCTAAGGAAGAAATTCTTTACTGTAAGGGTGGTGAGGCGCTGGAATGGGTTGGCCAGGGAAATTGTGAATGCTCCATCACTGGCAGCGTTCAAATCCACACTGGTCAGTGCCTTGGGTGGCATGGTTTAGTGGGAGGTGTCCCTGCCCCTGGCAGGGGGATTGGAACTAGATGATCTTAAGGTCCTTTCCAACCCTAATCATTCCATGATTCTATGACTTGGAAACAAGTTGGCCCTAAGCACTCTTCTTGTCCCAAAAGTGAAAAGAAAGTGTGCAGAAATAGTCTGGCTGATAGTTGTCAAGAATACAAATTGGATTCTTAATTGTTTTTTTTTGTGGGGAAAATAAACTAAATACATTATTTATGAAAATACTAGCTATTTCCCTTACTAGGGCTCTAAAAGTGTAAAACCTTCTGAAGAAATTCATACTCTCTTTGCCCATTGTCTGTCAAAGGCAGTTGTTTTCATTAATCTTGTTTTCAGTATTCTTACTGTTAATATCAGCAAGCATCTAACGTTTTTAGATTTATAAAAGATGCTTATGCAGTCATTAATTGTTCCAAAAAAGGACTTAACTGATGTGAAACACAGTTTAAAAAAAAAAACACAAACCAAAAAACAGAAAAAAAAAACAATTCATATCTTCTACATATGGTTTGTTATGAAATATTGATGTAGAAGTGAAACTTTAGCAAGCATATAAAGTTGCAACATAGAGTAGCATAAAATAGTCTGTCAGAGTCACTTAACTTTTCTACTAAGGAGGACATAGCAAATTTCTGGAACACCAGCCTTTAGATCATGGTAATGATGATGATAACTGTAGCTATCCAATTACCTGAAGACTACTGGAAATAGACCTTAGGATTTTTCTGAATATATAACCCTTTAACACCTGGCTTCCTAATAACCCTGAAATTGTGATAGGCACTCCCACAAAAAAAAAAAAAAAAAAAAAAATCAAATATAATTGAAGTGATCAGTTGATTGATGGATCACTCTATCTTCCTATTTAATTTCTGTTAATAAAATAGTGCAAACAATATCAGCATTTTAACAGCATTTTATAAAGAGATAGTTAAGAAACTTTAAAGCAATTTTTTTGCAAATCTGATGACATTTTAATAGACTGGAAGCTTTTATTTCACTCTATTATTTGTCTAACTGCTTTTGCTGATAGCTACATGAGACACAGTGTGCATAAGTACTTCTTATGGCTTTGATATTACACAGGACTTAAAAACACCCTACAGGCATTAATTGCAACAACAACAACAAAAAAAACTATTTGAAATAAATTGCCCAAATTGAACTTGTGTTTGATTATAGTGGTGTGTGGTTTGATTACTGGGGGAGGGAGGATGTATTTATATGTGTGTGTATATGAATTCTAATTAATTGTAAGTAGTTCCTAACAGATGTATAATAAAAAGTCATAACGCTGAAAAAGTTTAAAAGAAGGTCAATAAAATGAATGCTTCTTCATTAAGAAAGCTGCTTAAGACCTTCAAGAACTTTGAGGATATGAATAGCCTGCTAATGTAAACAGAATAAATCCAATGAAAAGCTAAGAAAGTCTTTTGAAATTAATGTTAAAATGCTTTATGTGCATTAATTTTAGATATAAAAATGCTGCTTCAGAAAATTAAGATACCTACAAAACTGAGATCTATTGAAAGATTATCAAAATGGAGATAGAGGAATAAGACTCTTAACTGTGCTAAGAGTAACACCATTTCTGCCTGATGCAAAGTATGCACTTTTTCTTCAAAGGTATAGCAAAGATTTGACCTGAACAAATCTTTCAGAGGAGATAGAATTGATACCCAAATTAAAAGATTAATCAGTGCAAGCTAAGCACAATAGTTAAACTTGCCAAGTAGTTGTGTGACAATGAACTAAGTGTATCTAAAAACCTGATTCTATCCAGTGCCTTAAAAGAAGACACTTTCCACTGATAGGAGGAGTGAATATTGTACAGCAGTCAGTCATTTCCAGGTTTAAGCTGTCTTTTTAAGACTAGAAGGTATTATTCAAGTTATTTATGTCAACATAATGAAAACAGCAAACCATTGATCTAAAGGTATATTTGATGGTGAATTAATTTAAACAGGATGTCTTTTACTGAAGTATCCTTGTTTCAGTTGGGATATTTAGTTTTCTTTTGAGTAGCTGGCACGGTGTAATGCTTTGGCTTTAGTCTGAGAACAGTGATTATAATTTATCAGTGTTTTAGTTGTTGCTAAGTAATATTTACCCTGATCAAGGAGTTTTCAGTCTCTCATGCTCTGCCAGTGTGGAGGGGCACAAGGAGATAGGAGGAATTAGAGACAGGACGCCTGACTGAAACTAGTCAAAGGGGTATTCCACAGCACACCATGCCCACTATACAAACTGGGGGAAGTTAGAAGTTATCTAGAAGGGCCAGGTCACTCAGATCATTGATCAGGGATGGGCTGGGTATTGGTGAGTGGGTGGTGAGTCATTGTATTGTGCAACACTTGTGTTTGTTGGATTCTTGGAGGGGGGGTGATGTTATCTTTTTCTTTTTTTTTTTTATTTTCCTTTTCATTATCACTATTATGATTAGTACTAGAGTTATTTGCACTTTATTTTAATTATCAAGCTGTTCTTATCTCAACCTATGGATTTTACGTTTTTTAATAATTCTCTTCCCCATTCCAGCGTGGCAGAGCTGAGGAGTGATCCAGTGGCTGCGTGGCACATAGTTGCCATCTGGGATTAAACACGACATCAACCAATGTAGGAAAAATCTAAAATAAAGTAAAAATTATCTGATTTCTACACTGAACTTAACTACAGCTTGCCCTTATTTCAATTTACTGGGTAAAGCAGTTTTTAGTGCCAGAGTTGACATTTTGTTCTGGAAAAATACCCATACATTTTGAAAAACATGTGTCTTAACACTCCATTTATGTAGTTTATTACTCAGTTTCATTGTAATACTTTCATGACCACAAAACACTTATGTATCCATCTACAGATTAATTTATGTATACATGCATGCCATCTACATATACATGTAGTTGTGCACACATTTTATGATATAATGAATTCAGGTTTTTTTGTGATTCTTTTCAAAGTGTCAGAATTAAGATTGAGCACATTTCTTTGTGGCATTTCAGAGCTGTCGCCTACAAAGTGACACCATTTATAGATTAGAATATGAAATTTTTAAAATTAAACTGCCTTTAGAAATGGCAATCCCAAGCACATCTACGGGCTGGGCAGAGAATGAATTGAGAGCAGGTATAAGGAGAAAGACTTGGGGGTTTTGGTCAATGAGAAACTGAACATGAGTCAGTCGTGTGCACTTGCAAGCCCAGAAAGCCAACTGTGTCCTGGACTGCATCAAAAGAAGCATGACCACCTGATACTCAGAGTGCTTGGACTGTAAATCTTTATGGACTGGGCTAAGTCCGTCAGACAATGAACTGAGCTGTCTTCTGTATGTTCTGTGATGAGCAATTTACATAAGTGGAAATATTTAACTAGGAGTACAATAGGCATTTCTATAAGCTAGATGGAACAAAGGGCATTGGCCTAAGCCCTGTTGAAACAAACTCTGGTAAATCACTGTTAATAGAGAAACATTATTCATGAGTTTCAAGATTTAAATATATATATGACTTTTTCTGGGAAATTTACTGAATATGTATGTATTGCTATCATATAATGCTTGCTTTGAGAACACCAGGCAGAAGGATCACCTGTGTCTCTAGTGCAGCAAGAATGCCCATTTCCTTAAGATTTCAACACAAGTCTCAGAGAGTTTTATTTGCCAACTTTTATGGTATCACAGCACATGGAGGGGTGTGATCCTGCCCCTCTACCCTGCTCTCATGCGACACCACCTAGAGTATTCTGTTCAGCTCTGGGATCCCCAACACAGCAAGGACATGGGCCTGTTGGAATGAGTCCAGAGGAAGGCCATGAAGATGCTCAGAGGGCTGGAGCATCTCTCCTATGAAAACAGGCTGAGATAGACGGGCTTGCTCAGTCTGCAAAAGGAAAGGCTCTGGGGAGGTCTTGGAGTAGCCTTCTAAGACCTAGAGAGGGCCTACAGGAAAGCTGAAGAGAGAATTTTGGCAAGGACATACAGGGATAGGACAAAGGAGAATGGCTTTAAGCTTAAAGAGAGTAGATTTAATTAGATATTAGGAAGAAATTCTTCATTATGAGGGTAGTGAGTGTTTCCACTGAGGCTGCCCTGGGAAATTGTGGATATCACATCCCTGTAATTGTTCAGGGTCAGGTTGCACTGGAGGTCCCTTCCAAGTCAAACCATTCTATGATTCTATGATTCTTTGGTTATCCTTTCTGGAAGCAAAGACATGGTAAAGAAGCATAAAACAGTAGAGAACAGTGTGCTTGAAAAAGTAGAAAAAACACAGCCTGAGTTTTACAAAACCAGTATTCAGTTAGTGCAATTATTTACAAAGAGATTCCTGATGTCAGAATCTGTCAGAAACTGCCAGAAGCATGCTTTCTGCAGCAGTCTTACCAGCTAGACAGTTCATATTGGGGAACCTGGATTATTCAGCTTCTCACTTTCAGTTTTGTACTTGTGTTGCCATCCCAGTTTTGCATGCCAAATGATCCAGCTAACTGGGGAAATACAATAACGTTTCTTCAAGGGGACGTGAAAAATCTAAAATGGAGGATTGCTCTGAAAAATTAAAGGAGCTCTCTCTTCTTTCCCTAGTGACACTCATTAAAATATTCAGTTTTACTGAGGAAAGGTAGAATTCCTTATGTACAGAAGGTCTAAAAGGTTTTACAGAGATGGAGGAGTTCTAATGTAGATTCAGAATAAAAGCTGGACTTTGCCTTCAACAACAACCTAGGAAGACTGGCCTTCTTAGTCATTTAATCTTTGTCTCTGCAGGCTACTACTGTAAATATTATCAGCCCAGAAGTATAGATGAGCCAATATCAAAAGACAGCTCAGAGAAACAATACACTTCAGAGGATCTTCTCAAAGCTCAAACAAAACTAAGCAAGTGGTGTGGCAGATAGATATCTTGTTTACATCAAGGAAGCCAGTTTAAGATTTCCTCCACAGCAACAAGAAATTAAGAAACCAAAAAAGCTGAGAAACATGCATTCAGACAGGGCAGAAAATGAAGAATAGAAGACCTTATGCCTGCACAATGTTATGCTTGAACTGGGAAATATGAGCTGAGTTGAATCAAGGATGACTGTGACATTTGTATGTTGTAGTTGTCAACTCTTGGAAGCACTAAATCTTGCATTCATGTGCTCTGGTGTCTGCTTTAAAGACATCTTGGTTTGTTACTGAGTCTCTAGCCATTTTCCAAAGGTAGTTTTCTTCTCTTTAACTGATAACTCTAAAGCCAATGCAAATAATACAATTATTTACTGCCCATTCTATTATGATTTTCATCAAATTAAATTTTTTTTCGGAGGCTTCAATCGCTGCTAAATTAAGCCTTCAAAACAAAAAAAAAGAAAAAAAGAAAAAAGAATGAACACCCACCTAACTACTTTTAGGATATATTCCATCCTCATTTATGTGAGATGCTTTAACTTTTTTGATATGAAAAATTCATGGAACTTGAAATGCACACTATAATAACAACTTAAGATATAAGACTGCTTGTACTGCATGAAATTGTCCATTCTCTGAGAAAGGAGCTTAGAGCATTTATAAGAATTATACTGCAGATACTTGTAACATTAAGATTCATACAACCCAAATATAAATGTAAACATGTCCATGTGCATAAGTGCCATAAGGAACAACATAGCAAGACCAAACCAAAAGCACAATCTGTCCTGCTAAAAAATAACACCATTAAAACATCTGAGACGTTGATATCAAGAGTATATTGCCAGCACACTCATATGACAACAAATGACTCTCCATTCCCAAAATAGGAGGCCAGCCACAAAGTGGTAGCATATCAGTTATGCCTTGGTTTTCCTATTAGCCCATCAAAAAAACAGATATATTTCCATCACAGAAAAACAGGTAATGAAACCGAGATCAAGGTTTATCAAGATGGAAATAAGTAAGAATGAAAGAACCATCTACTGAACACTGGTAACTTATAAAAAGCTATAAAATAACTGTCTAAACCATAATTTATCATTGCCACTCAAGAGGAACTCCAGTGGTGTGATGAAGACATATGTCACAGGACATATGTCACATATGTGCCAGGTAGGGCTACTGCAGCCAGCCCAGAAAGCCAACTGTACCCTGGGCTGCATCAAAAGGAATGTGACAAGCAGGTTGAAGCGGGTGACCCTGCCCCTCTATTTTGCTCTCATGAGACCACACTTGGGGTATTGTACACAATTTTGGTGTCCTCAACATAAAAAAGACATGGCAGTGTTGGAACAAGTCCAGAGGAGGGCCATGAGGATGATCAGGGGACTGGAGCACCTCCCCTATGAAGATAGGATGATAAAGTTGGGGCTGTTCAGCCTGGAGAAGAGAAGGCTGTGTGGAGACCTCATAGGAGCTTTCCAGTACGTGAAGGGTGCCTACAAGGATGCTGGGGAGGTACTCCTCATCAGGGACTGTAGTGCTAGGACAAGGGGTAATGGGTTAGAACTTAAACAGGGGAAGTTTAGATTGGATATAAGGAAGAAGTTCTTTACTGTGAGGGTGGAGAAACACTAGAACAAATTGCCCAAGGACATTGTGAATGCTCCATCACTGGCAGCGTTCAAGGCAAGGCTGTACAGAGTCTTGAGTGACGTGGTTTAGTGTGTGGTGACTGTGTCCATGGCAGGGGGATTGGAACTAGATGATCTTAAGGTCCTTTCCAACCCTAACTAATTTAGATTCTGTGATAGCATGAGCATCCATTTCCCAGATACCCCTCCTCTCTCAGCATATGGGGAGCAAATACAGATTTCGAAAGAGCAGAAAGATCGTAGAGTCATGTTTACCCAGTATGCATTTTTTTAGGAATAAAATCTGTATTGCACATTTAGTAAGTACGAATGCATACATAAGGCACATAGTTCTTAACCACAATTCAGTCATACCAGCACATTGTAACTGACAATGACCACATAGAAGTCAACTTGTGTGCTCCAGATTGTGCATTCCAGTTTGCTCCAGTTTGTTCCAATAGGTAGAAAACATTCATAGGGATGAAAGAACATATTTCAACTTCCTTGTTGCTACCAGATAATTAATTTTAAAAAAAAATCCCATTTTTCTTTTATAAAACATATATTCCTATAAATTTTTTCTGCCTTAGTACATCAGTGTAATACTGTGAAAAAACAGACATTGAAAAATTCCCAAGAAAGCCTAATGTTTAGAAAAGGGTCTGACTGGTCACTGTATTCTTGAAATTCATTACTTATTTGTAAAACATCAGACTCAGTACCATATATTGACTTTTTTCTATAGAATCATACAGTGGTTAGGGTTGGAAAGGATATTCAGATCATCTAGGTCCAACACCCCTGCCATGGGCTGGAATGCCTCACACTAGACCATGCCACACAATGTTCTGTCCAACCTGGCCCTGAACACCTCCAGAGATGAAGCAGCCACAGGTGACAGTAAATCATCTCCTTTTGTAAGCATAAGTTCCTTACACTCTTCAAATTATTCTTTTCCTAAGAGAATCTGTGGTATGGCAACATGACCAAGAGATTTGGGGCTTTGGTATTGAATGTGAAGAACGACGGAATGAAAGCATAGCCAAATGTTGTGGTTTAAGCACAGCCAGCAACCCAAAACCACACAGCAGCTCGCTTACTCCTCCCCTTCCTCCCCCCGCTCACAGAGGTATGGGGAGGGGAATCAAAAGAATGTAACTCTCATGGGCTGAGATAAGAACAGTCCAGTAACTAAGGCATAACTGAAAAAATTGGTGTTATCAGTGCTGTTACCAGGTTGAAAGTCAGAAAAACAGCACTGCACCAGCTACTAAGAAGGAGAAAAATGCTACTGCTGAACCCAGGACAGTATCCACCCCTTATTCCATACCATTCATATCCTGTTCAGATCCCACATTTTTCAATATACCATCACTCTTGTCTCATATATATATATATATACACATACACACACACACACAAAGAGAGAGAGATCATTCCTTAGGGCATGGACCAACTCCTATTAAGCTGCTGAGTTCATCCGGTAGATGACGTTGGGCTTCATCTCTTGTAACAGTCTTACAGAGCAGGAGGGAAGGTGTGCAGTGTTGGATCATTGCCTGCTGATGACACCGTGGAACTCATCACTGCTGAGCTCATCTGTTTTTGTCAAAGTTCATTCTTGGTATGATGATCGGAGGGAAGTCAGAGCCAGCCACTGGTGATCTGAAGACATCTAGTTGGTCGGCTATAAAAGTGTTACATATCAGGCAACAGCATATAACTGAGTTCATTAGCTGTTAATAGTAAGCAAAAAAAAACTGGAAATCCCAGATTTCCAAAGGCACTCGCTTCTGGGAATAATTACACCTGCATTTTGATTCATTTGATAGAAGAAGTTAAAAAATAGTGCCATATTTGACTAATAGACCTTAATAATATTTTTGTACCACATATTGGCATTAGAGAAGCTTTCCAATACCTAAAGGGACCAACAAGAAAGTTGGAGAGGGACTTTTTACAAGAGCATGCAGTAATAGAAAAAGGGGTAATGGCTTTAAAATTAAAGAGGTGAATTTAGATTAGATATTAGGAAGAAGTTCTTCACTGTGAAGATGATGACACACTGGAAGTTGTTTCCCAGAGAACCTGTGGGTGCCCCATTCCTGGCAGTGTTCAAGTCCAGATTGGATGGGGCATTAAGCAACCTGATCTACCTGAAGGTGACCCTGCCCATGGCGATAGGTTTGGAACTAGGTGAAACATCCCATTGTCTGGCTTTGGTTCTCATCATGGCACAGTCTCTCAGCATATAAACAGGCTTTTCTTTGGGTGAGATGCTCTAGAAGCCCACCAAATGTGTGCCACGCTGCAGTAGACTTTCAGTCTATAGCAAAAGGTCAGAAGCTGGTATCAGTCCTGTGTGGCTACTGCAATAAAGTCAATTAAAAAAAAAAAAAAAAACAACCTTTCACCCCACAGAATCACTCCTATTGCCCTGAACTACATGTTTACATGAATGAGTTGTAAGATGTAAGAACTTCTTGGCAGACCACAAGTCTGTGGCATACTCAAAACATTTCAGATCTCCTGTGACATTGAGTGCATTTACATTTATATTGCCAAGGGGAATGAGCTCAAACACAGGACCTCTGTTCACAAAGTTTAGCTGTTAAATTAACATCCTCCTGTTTCTGATGAATACAAGTAGGCCCACAGAGACAGCTCTGCTGTGGAGGGAACCAGCCTTATACTGTGTGGCTGTGAGTTGATTGCTGCCAGTGGCCTCAGGGCAAGGACTTAGTCCCTGGTCTTCTATTTAGCAGAATAGAGTTATAGAGGTCTTGGGTAAGGAGTGAGCTTCATGGCTAGCCCACAAATGGCTCTGCTGCTCCCTCGTGGTGTTGAATCTATTTATAGGCTTTTGAAGAAAATTCAAGATTATTCTCACCTTTTAATATAATTTATGAAATGGAAGATATTAAGCCATGGGTGTACAGACTTGGGATAGGTAAAATGCAAGAAAAAATCTCTGGCTGCAGTTCTTAAAAGGAGCTCCCAGATTCAGTTTCTCTCATTTCTTTTCTGTCTACAAAGCACATTCTGTCTTTTTCAGAGAGAAAGGCGTATGTTTCTTTTAATCCTTCCAATTCCATCCTCAAATCCCACACAAACTGGCATTTAACAACTTCTTCTGCACAGAGCAGCTTAGAACATCAGTTCTCTGGAAAGTACACCCCCACAACTTTTTATTACAAGTAAACTTTTTATCCTGTACCCAGTTTCTCTTGATTATTTTTCCACCCAGAAGGTGCTTTTACTGATTGCACAGTGAAGTTTTCTCTCTGGCTTGTTCTGCTGGAGACAGAAAAGGAGAAAAAAATAAGAGGCAAAAGCAGTTACAGTCTCGCTAGACTTAACTGTAATGGGCATAAAGGAGAGGCACATCAGTGATCCCTAAAAAATCAAAACATGGATATTCTCCTGTTAATAAACCAAATTAATTTCTGTTTTCAACATGAGTGGTGTCAAATGTTTCCCCATTCACCTTAGCTAGCTCATTATGGAACACCCATGAATGGTATGCATTAATGGAATGAATTCATGCATGGAATGAATTCACACCATACTTTCTTAGAAGCTTACTTAACGGAGAATGTTTTCTGTATGCCAGGCTTTTGTAGGCCAGAAAACAAAGACAATGGTCATGAGCTGCAGAAATTCTGTTTAGGCAAAAGAAAAAAAAAAAACCAAAACAGTAAGACTGGTGGAGCCCTGGGACCGGCTGCCTAGAAAGGCTCCTCTCTGGAGAGAGGAAAAGGAGGTGGGAATATTTAAAACTTAAAGGGGCAAATCTTTAAACAGTCTGACACAACTTTGAAAATAGCCCTGCTTTGAGCAGGAGAATGGTGTAGCTGATCTCCAGGAGTCTCTTCCGATTCTATTTCATAAGAATTTACAAACCTAATTTTAAATTTGGAAAGTCTGAGAAAGACTTCTGCAAGACAAGTGAAAACAGCATGTGATGCTAGCAAGTCTGCAGTGAATATCAGTGGACTTTTCTGGGACAGAACATTTAAGGGAGAAGTGGTGCAATCTGCCACACATGCAGAATATTTTATCTTGAATCTGAATGAATACCACACACTTAAACACTTGGCCTGTACGTTCTAACAAGCTGGCACTCCTTGTAAAACCCATCAGCCAGCATCTGTTCCCTGTTTGTAGAAAGAAGGGACATGAGTTAAGAAGACATTAACTACAGACAAGTGCTAGCAGATGCATATAGTCCTTGCTGAGTAGACCCATATTATGAATGGATAATTATGGCATGAGATTTTAGTTGCAGAGCGTCCTTCCTTTAGAGCAAAGCTAGGGGCAGTCAGACAATTGTCTTCTTTTTAACCAGACAAAATCTGAGCAGGGGATAGAGCTGTAAACCTACTGGTCTAAATATGTGGTCTTTGCTTATGGTAATGGCCAGGAGACAAGCTCTGACCTCCTGCTCATAAATACATCATCTTTCAATACTGAGGATGCTTCAAAGGATTTTTCTCTAGTACTACAATTTTAAAAAAATGGAGATGTTCTGGTGCTGCATGTGACCTGTGAAAAATGGAGGTGGTGGATTCTTGATGTAGGTGCATCCCACTGCTAATGTGGACACCCTACAGCTTAGATTTAGTTTCTCTCCTCGTAGAAATACTGCATGGGAACATGTGACGGCAGTCTTCAAAGTGAGATTAGCTAATGTTACTATTCAAATAGGAATCAATGTCTGTTGAAGCCTTGACCAAAAGGTTACATCCTAGGAGAATAAAAGTACATATTTCAAGTTAATGAAAGAGGAAGAATTTCCTTTTTACACCTTTTGCTTCACTGGAGGTCAATTGCTTTACTTTGTATCTACGAAGCACAGGAGAAAGGGGAGAAAGAACTGTCACTTCTAGCATTTATCTTCACATATACAGGGCAGTTGTGAAAACATCAGCAAAATGAAGTTTATATGTGTCTGAAGACATCCCATGGTAGAGGGGGAAAAATGAGAGAGAAAATTCCTATTTCCTAACCCCTGCTAGAGTCAGTTCTCCTTGGAGAAAGTGCAGAAGCAAATGGACTAGGAGCTAATGACTCATTTTCCTGTCACTATCAAACAGTAGTAGCTGGGACAGACAAACAACAGTTGCATAAGTCAGCAGTTTGAGGAAATACACAGCACATAAATGAGTTCGCTTTTCTGAATGAGAAAAATAAACAGTACTTTATCTCAATGCTGACTCATGGTTGCTAGCAAATGCCCTGTGGGGGTGGCTGCAGCAATGGAAGCAGAGCAACTGGCATTGCAGAGGTAAACTCATCCAGGCTGCTGCACTCTGGCAAGATATAACTGCCTGGGTGCAGAACCTGGTGGTGAAGGTATGCCATGTAGATGCTCATGTACGCAAGAGTCGGGCTACTGAGGAACACCAGAACAATCATCAAGTGGATCAAGCTGCAAAGACTGAAGTGGCTCAGATGGACTTAGACTGGAAACATAAGGGTGAATTATTTTTGGCCATGACACCTCAGGCCGTCAAAGCACAGATGCAACATACAGATGGGCTCATGATTGAGGGGTGGATTTGGCAATGGACACTATTGACGAGGTTATTCACAACTGTGGAACGTGTGCTGCAATTCAGCTAGCTAAAACCTCTTTGGAGTAGAGGATGATGGCTGAAGTACAAATATGGGGAGGCCTGGCAGATTGACTATATCACACTCCTACCAACCTGCCAAAACAAGCACCATGTGCTTACCATGGTGGCAGCAACCACCGGATGACTGGAAACACACAGTGTGCACCACACCACTGCCCAGAACACTATCTTGGGCCTTGAGAAAGAAAACTTGTGGTGACCCAATACCCCAGAGAAAATTGAGTCAGACAATGGGACTCATTTCTAGAACAACCTTATAGACACTTGGGCCAAAGAGCATGGCACTGAGTGGGTACATCACCTCCCTTACCACACACCAGCCTCTAGGAAAATCGAATGGTACAATGGCCTGCTAAAAACTACACTGAGAGCAACAGGTGGTGGGACTTTCAAACATTGGGATACACATTTACCAAAAGCCACATGGTTGTTCAACACCAGAGGATCTGCCAACAGGGCTGGCCCAGCCCACTCAGAACTTTTACATACTGTAGAAGGGGACAAAGTGCCTGTGGTGCACATAAAGCATCTGTTGGGGAAGACAGTTTGGGTTATTTCTACTTCAGGTAAAGGCAAACACACTTGTGGTATTACTTTCACTCAAGGACCTGGATGTACTTCATAGGTGATGTGGGAAAATGGAAATGTCTGGTATGTACATCAAGGGGATTGAATTTGGGGTGAAAAGAGGCAATGAAATTGATTGCAAGCTGTTGACTGGTATATAACACTCCTACGGCAGCTAAATGCTCATCTCTGCCACTCCAGACTTTGGGAGGGAAAAGAAAAATGCTGTTGTGACCATGACCAGAATGTGAAGTCATGAAAAGCCAGCAGCAGGAGTAGGAGTCTCCCAGTACTGTCCCCAACAGCAGGGACCTCAGATCATCAACCGAACCCAACTTTCTTTCCATTATCACATTAATGAAGAATGAACTTCTATGAAACCAGACAAGTGTGGTGGTGATGAAATCAGAACTGGCATGAGCAGGCAACAGTCCAGCACCAGACACCACCTCTTCTGCCTTGAAATATTATGACAGATGAAGGCCAATATCATGGACCAAAGAAACTCCACAAACTTCTGGCTTATTTTGAAAGTTAGATTTTTCTCTTAAGAAAGTAATGAGTGTCTCTTAGCAATTTCTTAGCAGATTAATGATATAGATTAGTCAGTTTTATTTTTCTTGTCTCAGGAAAAGTAACTCTCTAATTACTTTTCAAAACAGCACTGCTATTAACTGAACTGTTCTAGATAGCCAATCTGGAATAACTGATAGTTATAAATTGTAAAGCAAACTCCCTAACTGAATTCATTAAAAAGAAAAAAAATTGCTCTCTTGTTTCATTACTCTCAAGTAGTTCAATCTGCTCTTATTATAAAACTAAGACAGAAGAAAGAGGGTATTCTTTACGTACAGTGAGTTATCTAGATTATTAATCATTCATAATATTAAGCATAGTTAAATTAACCCAAATAACACAGGGAGCTTTAAGAACTTGCAAAACATATAGAAAATGCCTCCTTCAAGCTTCAGTGGCCTACATAACTTTCTGTACAGCAGCTTTGCCTCAATAAAATCCAATAGCTGTTTTATACTTCTGATCTCAATCACCTTTAGTAATGTTATCTGGCCTCCCCACTAGGTATAAGAAACATTTATCTATTGTTGAGGATCACTGTTCACACTTACTCTTTTTTCTTGATTGTACACATAGTGTAGGTTATGCTACCATTCTGTTATGGTCTATATGCCAGATGTTTCCTTTTCTGAGTATTTAAGAGGTTGGCACATCCCTGGTCTTGTCCTGTGTGCAATGTGGACATAGCTGTTTTATATATGCCACTGAAACTTGAAGAACTCACTTGAAGACTCCAGATACAACTATAATTTAATTAAAATATAATAGTAGCAGTTATGAGCTTCTATTTGATCTCTGCAGTCAGGAAATAATCAGTATGGTACAGAACTGTTATGGAATTGCAGGACTGAATTTCTAACTATTTGGAAATAATTCTAGGAAAGCTGATGAAAGATCATTACATGACCATGCATTCCCTTCAGGCATCATTACACCACAATTTTAAAGAAATAAGGAAAATAATGTTTACGTGGAAATTCCTGCCAAGCCTTCCACAGGCATTCTATAGAAAGAGAAGACTATACTACAGCTTTTAGTGATGCAATTTCTACTTATTTCTACTTATTGCATATTCTTGCCAGAATATGCAATGTTTTAGGCACATAGATTCTTTTACTCTAGCTTTTCAAACAGTGTAATATGCTCTCCAGAGAGTAATCCTTCCTTCCTCCTCTACAGCACTCCTTTAATTGTTTTATTATTACTCACACCTCTTCTTCAGAGTTAATTATTAATTGTTATACAAATAAATAGCGCAAGTTTAATAAAAATGCTTGCAGAAGAAATATTTGCAGAAGAAATGGAATACTGGCAACTATTTTTTTCCTTTAATGCACTGTTCCTTTTCACAGTGTTTCTACCTCATTTTCTAGTGGTATGAAAAAAACTCATGTTAGTCAAACTATTCTATAAGCTGATACTGTCTAAACCTGATTTTCATGGCTTATTTGAGCACTGTTGGCATAAACAGCTCACAGATTGTTTCTACTTTGATTCATATTCATACATGAACTTGGAAAACTGATTTCAGCTGTTTTGTCAATTTGACAACACACAAGAAAGTGTGAGAAATCTGCATTCCTTAAAAATACACTCAAAGTACATTATTAGAACATCAAACAGTTCCTTATACATTTGTACTTTTTTCCCTTCAGTTTTTTTATTTCCATCTGAAATGTTCTAACAGAATGAAACTGTACTGCAGCAAACTGCCTTCCTTCATCTCGTCAAATAATTTTATATCATGAACACTTCCATAAGAACTCTTAGATGGGAGTCAATGAGCAGAGTAGAATCACAGAAATATTTGGGCTCAAAAAGACCTTTAAGATCACCAAGTCCAACCTTTAACTTAGCATTGCCATGTCCCTAAGCATCACACGTACGCATCTTTTAAATACCTCAAAGGATGGTGACTCCACCACTTCCCTGAGCAGCCTGTTCTAGTGCTTGGCAGCCTTTTCAGTGGAAAAAAGAATAATCCTGCTATCTAATCTAAATCTCTCCTGATGCAACTTGAGGCCATTTACTCTTGTCCTATCACTCTCTACTTGGGAAAAGTGGCTGATCCCCACCACACTACAACCTCCATTCAGGTAGTTCTAGAGAGTGATAAGGTCCCTCTTCAGCCTCCTTTTCTCCAGGCTAAGCAACCCCAGTTCCCTCAGCTGCTCCTCAAAAGACTTATGCACAAGGCCCTTCAGCAGATTTGTTGCTCTTCTCTGGACCTGCTCCAGCACCTCAATGTCTCTCGTGTAGTGAGGAGCCCAGAACTGATCACAGGATTCACGGTGCAGCCTCACCAGTGCAGAGTACAGGGGGATGATCACTGCCCTGGCCTGCCATCTGTGCTATGTCTGATGCAGGCCAGGATGCTCTTGGCCTTCTTGGCTGCCTGGGCACAAGCTGGATCATGTTCATCAGCCATCCATCAGATCCTTTTCCACTGAGCAGCTTTTCAGCCACTCTTCCCCAAGCCTGTAACATTTCATAGGGTTGCTGTGACCCAGGTGCAGGACCCAGCACTTTGCCTTGTTCAACTTCATACAACTGGCCACAGCCCATCAATGCAGCCTGCCCAGATCCCTCTGCAGAGCCTTCCTACCTTCCCATTCTCAAGCAGATCAACACCCACGATCAATTTGGTGTTGTCTACAAATCTACTGAGGGTGCACTTTATCCCCTCATCCAGATCATTGCTAGGTATTAAACAGAACTGGCCCCAGTACTAAGTCCTTGGGAACACCACTTCTGAATGGTCACCAACAGGATTTTACTCCATTCATCACCACTCTTTTGCCTCAGCCATCCAGCCAATTTTTTACATAGTGAAGAGTATGCTCATGCAAGAAATAAGGGGCCAGTTCCTTCAGGACAATGTTGTTGGAAACAGTGTCAAAGTCTTTACTATAATTTAAGTTGATGACATCCACAGCCTTTCCCTCATCCACTAGCAGGTCAGCTTGTCATAGGAGATCAGGAGAACAGGATCTGCCTTTCAGAAACCCATCCCTCCTGGGCCTGATAACTTGGTTGTCCTGTATGTGCCATGCAAGGCCACTCAGGGTGATCTACTCCATAACCTTTCCTAGCACTAAGGTCAGATTGAAAGGCCTGTAGTTCCCTGGCTCATCCTTCCAGGCCTTCTTGTAGATGGACATCACATTTGCTAACCTCCAATAAACTGGGACCTCACTGGTCAGCCAGGACAGCTGATACATGATGGGAAGGGGCTTAGTGAACACTTCAGACAGCTTCCTCAGTATCCTAAAAGCTAATCTATAAAATCTAGTCAACAAGGCATTTACTGATATTTTTAGAGAGACAAGTCAAATCCTGCATGTTGATGTGGACATGGGAGCAATTAAGAACTATTCCAAGACCTTTTTGAAGAAAAAAAAGCATATGATTTTGTTTCAATAGGGAGTTAACATCATAAATACTGCTTTGAAGCAAACTCTGATGCATAATAATTAATATCGCTTAAAATGCTAGGCTAGCATGATTGTTTCACTGTTTCTTTAAGTAATAATATAATGTAAACTATAGTGAAAGTTACTTGTCATTTGGTTTGGAACGACCATGTAGAAACAGTTATTGAAAAATAAATGTATTTCCATAGATTGGCTGTGTTATATCTATTTGTAAGTATTGTCTCATTTATCTGATGTTATTTTAATGTTAATGGCTTAACTGTAGAAGCAAGCAGGAAACTGAATCCTGTCAAGCTACAATCTATTGTATTGTGACAGGAAGTGTGAGGCTTATATTTAAAAGTGATCTGAGGGACTGAGCTATGGGGCTGCTTTGTGGTTTTAACATATAAAAATAAAAAAAATCTTGTGTTAGTTTTGACTAAACTGTAGAAGGTCTACTAAGATAGTATGCTGCTGTTAAGTTGGTCTGTGTCCAAGTATTTGTCGGTTATTACATCCAAAGGGAGCATATTGTCGCTGTTTCTTAAAAGGAAGGCAATAAAGAGTGAGAACCTGCTTTTTCTTAATAGCTGTAGCTTCTACACATCAAAGTGGTTAGACTCGGTTACATTAATGATCTTTTCCAACCTAAATCTATGATTCTATGATCAAAGGACCCAGGATTGCCCCCTGAGGTACACCACTAAATACTGGCCTCAAACTGGACTTCATTCCACTGATCTTCTCCCATTGGGCCTGGGCATTCAGCCAGTTTTCAACCCACTTTCTGCTCACCCAGTTCCTACATCAACAACTTCTCAATTAGGAGAGAGAGTATCAAAGGCCTTACTGTAGTCCAAGTAGGCAATAGCCACTGCTCTCCCCTCATTTACCAGGCCATTCACACCACTACTAGTAGGAACATCTATGCCAGAGTTAAACACTGCCATAAACATGATCACAGTAAATGGCTGACAGTCTTTATAATCCAAAACAGAATATAGAAAATGACACGTGGCATAGTTTTTTTTTCAAAACAGGCAGAATACACATACACAAAATAGATGTTTCTTTATGGCTGCTTGGACTTTTTAAAAATGAACAAAATAGCGTGTTGCACTTCTGGAGATACTTGTGTGTAATCGGAAAATGCTTTTCTGTTGTGTTTTACTGAAATTGAACTGTTTCATTATTACTATCAGACTATGTAGAACAAAATGAGAAATTTTGTTCCAGAGTTTACAAAGAACTTGAAAATAATTACTAGATATCATTATCTCCACTTTACTAATGAGAAAATGGAGACACGTTCTTTTTGCTGAAAACCACACACTAAGTGGTTGCTGCCATTTTCTTATCCTAGTGTTATTCATTTATCCTGAAAGGATAAGAAACCTCCCACCATCTTCTATAAGAAATGTATACTCACACTTGCACTCTTTGTCTTCATGAAATAATCAGACATTTGCAAGCGCTCAAGCTTAACTCAGCTGTGCTTTTGCATCCAACTGCTGTACTGCATTTACTAGAAAAGCATTTACAATTTTATTTTTAAAATTGCTTTTAGCAGTTTTGGCACAATTGCCTGGTCTATCTAATAAATAACAGCATACATGTTATATATTTTGTCCAAACCATTTCTGTGGATTTTATTAAAATCAGTTCTTCTACTCTAAGAAAAACTCTACGGAACATGAGTTTCTAGTTGAGCTTAATTAAAGTACTATGTTCCCATATCTATAAAACCTAGTGTGAAGATAAACAAAATAACATTAAGTGTATTTTTTCCATCTTTACTGGAAAAATACACATTTTCTTAGGCTTTCTAAAAAGGAAAAAATGAAATAAGAAGTAGATATAAAGATCAGAAAGATTTTTTGGATGGCAAAAAGGGAGCAGACATTTGAAACTAAAAATTTGCTCTTAGTCTAATTAAAATCTTAACCACTTAATTAAATAGTTCCTATTAGTCCTATTTTATACTTTGAAAAAAAAAAAAAAAGATTAAAAAGCTAAATCAGCAAAAATTTGAGAGGGGAAAAAAAAATCTTAACAGTTACACTGTCAGCCATACCTGAAAGACAGTGAAAGAGAGTGAAAAAAGGGCGAGATTACTGAAATCCCAAAGGAGATTTATTTCATAATTTTGAATAGAAGATCAGACTCATTATTCAAAAAAGAATAAGCTCTGCAAAAATAGGGACTGTTGTTCATTTTATTCTGTTTTACTCAGTAGATCTGACTTTTAGAGTCACTGTGTTTTAAATCCAAAGCTCCTTAGTATTTAAAACAACTTGTATATCCAGCAGGACCAGCTGTTCTTAATCAGTAGATTAATAGATACCATAGTATGAAATCATGTGTAATTATCTGAAAAATCATTCTCTAGTCCCAAGAATGCACAGATCATTTTCATAGCCATAATACTCTTTTCTCAGTATGATTTACAGTAGTTAAAATAAGCTTTATATAATTTAAACATACATATATCCTCATACGCAGGATGAGCCCACACGCAACCAAGTGTTTATGTAAGATTGGTCAGGTTTTTAAAAACCCTAACATTCATTAGATTATGGTTTTATATTTGTGTGGGAAATAGAGGGAGATTTATAGAAAAGTGGAAGGGCATATAACAACTCTAAGCATGTCTGTCTGCTACAAAAGGCAAAGACGTTTTCTGCCGCACAATTAAAGATAACATACAGAAGTAGACATTTTTTTCTTGCTTGTTTTATTTTTTTTTAAGTTATATTATACTTTAGCGATGTGTAATGTGACAAAGATTTCATTCCTTCTTTTTAATGACCCAAGGACAAACGAATTTGTCTCTACCTTCATAATAACCAGTATTGGGATATTTCTAGCAAGAAGCTGTCATAGTTTTACCCCAGAGAGCAACTGAAAACCACACAGCTACTATGTCTCCTGCCCCTCGATGGGATGGGGAAGAGAATGGGAAAAAGGTAAAACTCACAGGTTGAGATAATAACAGATTAATAATTAAAACAGAAGTAAAATATAATAGCAATTATAGCAACAATAGGAAAAAGAGAGAGAGGATTAAAACACAAGAAAGAAAAGTGATGTACAATGAAATTGTTCACTAGCTACTGACCAGTACCCAGCCCATCCTCAACCTGTGCTATGGAATACCCCTTTGGCTAGTTTGGGTCAGGTGTCCTGTTTCTGATACCTCCTGTTTTCTTGTGCCCCTCCTCACTGGTGGAGAATGAGGAACCAGCAAGTCCTTGATTCTAAATCAACTAAGCACTACTTAGCCACAATGTAAACATCAGTGCACTATCATCTTTGTTCCTTTACTAAAGCCAAAACACAGCACCATACCAACTACTAGGAGGGGAATTAACTATATCCCGGCTGAAACCTAAACAGGCAAAACTGCGTGGTGTGAGGGCCTTAAACCATGACAAGAGGCTACAAAAAGAAGTTCAGGACTGCTGAAGATAGGTCTCTTACAGTGGCATGCAGAATTCATGACAGAAAGCCTACATACCAGTTTAATTGACCTACCCTTGTAAAGCTAATGTGCATTGAATCCACTGAATTTCAGTTTAATGGCCAGATTCTGATTTTCCTTCATTAATGCAAGTCCTCGTGAATACTATTATGCCAGTCAAGCTCATAAATTCCTTACTGTCTACTTTTATATTGTGTATTTTTCCCCATCTCAAACATTCCACTTAAGTCTGAGTACCGATTGCAGACTATGCAATGTCTATCAGGCTATACAGTACTTTCTCACCGATTCTGCAGTCAAACCTTTTTCACCAGCTACGCTCTTTCCTATGTTTTATTTACGTTATTGCAAGACATCCACATGTGTATTGTTTGGTTACATAGTCTTCTCTCTTGGATTCTGTAGTATATATACCATAGGAAAGCAGCAATACTTCTGCAAGTAAAATCCACTGGTTGAACCGCTGTTTCCATTGTGAAGGTGAACCCTACATTTAGCATGTGTTTCTACTGTCATTAAAAGATGCAGAAACAGCAGTGAATCATAAAGGTTATTGATGGAGATACATACTAAATTACTGTATTCATACAGCAAATATGATAGTTCAATTTCTACCACACCTTTCTTTATTGCTTTCCTCTTCATAGATTTCTGAATGCATTTTCACCTGGTTGTGGAGTTACACCTTAGCAGAAAGCAATGTTTAGTAAAAAGCTTTAATTCTTATTCATATATACACCAAAAAAATATACAATGAAGTTTATCTTTAGTAGAGGCTCTAACACTACTGTACAATCAGAATATAATGATATGAGGGAATTCAGAGGCTTTTTAAATGAATTTGAAGCCAATTTGGATAGGCATTGGGAAATACTCTGCTGTAGCTATACCATTATGCAGAAAAGAAAATAACATTTATTAGGTAAAAAAGAAATTAAGCAAGAGGAAGCCTGATTTTATAGTCTAGTGCCAGGAAGACTTTTCTTGGGAGGGTGAAGTGCTTGTGTCTGATATGTTCTTCTAATTTTCCTTATGAATTTTATTCAGTAACTTTTAAAGGCAAACGCGGAAGTGCTTTTGAGGAGTAGGAAGATTCCTTAACTTAGAGTATAATATGTGCTGAAGAGTTGTTAAAAAGTATGTACAAAACCAAAAGGTGTCAAAAATGTTCCACTGAAGGTTGTCATAGATCAACCAGCTAACCATGTTGTGTTTATGATAAGCAGTGTGAGCACAGTAAGTATCATATCCATGCAGTGCAGTTGCATGGAAGCAGGAAATCAGGGTATCTGTGGAAACTTCAAAGTGGTGACTTTTAACATTTTGGTCTGATATAGGCCTAGAATTGACATCCCTAAGATACCCCTGGGCAATCTATCAAGCAGCAAATAAAAAAAAGAACAAAGCACAAAACAAAACAAATAAACCCCAACAAACCAAACAACCCACACACACCTTGCCAGACAAGAAGCTATCTTCTGTACCCCAGCTACAGGGGATAGCTAGAGAATAGAATTTAGGCAGATATTTATCCCAACACATGCCTACACCTAAATGCATAAACTACCTTTCAATACGTGGTGCCGCTGAATTACCTGTTCAATATTTATTCATAAAAGTGAGTCAAAACATAAAAAAAAAAAATCATTTTTGTCTTAGTTGATAATGAGATAAAATAAATTCTGATGCAAAATGCCCCCAAACTTGCTGAGGGCACACTCAATCCCACTGTCCATGTCATTGACAAAGATGTTGAACAAGACCAGTTCCAACACCGATCCCTGAGGGTCACCACTCGTTATTGGTCTCCAGCTGGACATTGAGTCATTGAGAACAACTCTTTGCATGCTGCCATCCAGCCAGTATTTTATCCACTGAGTTTTCCACCTATCAAATTGATGTCCCTCCAACTTAGAGACAAGGATGTCAAACTTCCCTAAAACTGTGTTAGGAAGAGCAAATTTCTTGTCAAATTCATATAATTCCCTAGTGATTTGTTTCCAAATTAAGGAAACATGAATGTGCAGCCAGTAGGAAGCAGCAGCACATTCCAAAAGCTTGGTATATGAATGACAAGGGCAAGCTCTGGCCAGTCAGCTGAAATGCAACTGAAAGATTCATCAAGCTGGTTATCTTACTTTGAGAGAACAGTGATGATGAAGCAATTGTGCTGGAAACGACCAGGCTATCCTGTTGGACAAGTGATCCGCAAGTCAGTAATATGTCCTTACAGAGATAAAAACCAGTTTTTTATTGGACTGTGTTGACAAAACCTTCAGCTAGGAAGCTGAAGGAAGAACTTATTTCTCTTTATTAGAGATTTATGATTGCCCCCTCATGCACTGTGTCTAGTTTTGGGCCTCCAATACAAAAAAAACCAGACTTAAAAACTGGAGCAAGTCAGCAAAAGGCCACCAATATGGTTTCATGTTTGGAACATAATATACAGGAAGAGAAACTGGAGCAACTGTGTGGAGCCTGGACAAGGCTGTGACAAGGGTAGTGTGGTATGTGGTTGTATTTGCCATCTTTACTTAGTGACTGGTTATACAGAAGAAAGACTTAAACTCTCCATCTCTGGAAGAGACCTTAAAGAGTTCCAAGCCCCCTGCTATGGCAGGGCATGGAACTAGACCAGGTTTCTCAAAGCCCTGAAAGGAAATTAGTAAGCACATGGCAATTTTTTTATAACTAATTGCAAATGCAAGGACAAGCTCTCAAACTAATTGATTAATATAATGATGACAAATACAAAACTTCTCAAATAACTGTGGCCATCAATGCCTAAAAGATAGTTTGGAAAATGACAGTAAAACATTTTATTACTTGCCATTTATGCCTCAGAAGCTGAATCATGGATTGCAATTTTTGCAATTATGCAAACCATGATTCATTTGGATTTTCATAACACAAACAGCAAATACTGAAATTTGATGGTATGGACTATTAGCTGTTATTTAGGACCTTATGTTATGAACAGGTGCATGCTGATCTACTAAATTGTAGCTTACCACCTTTATTGATAATTGTATTTGCTTATTGACAGGAAGCTTTGAGAGAATATGGTAGACTCCCTGGGTGATTCTGTACTTTTAATTAGCATAGATTACTCAGTCCTTGCCACTCGATTCACACTGTAGAGGCACTAATTCATTCCAAAGAGTTCTTTTGGATAAAATCTTTAGACTATTTTCAAATAAAACACAGGTGTAGTTCTGGTGGCAATTAAATGCAACGAGTGTCTCCATCATTTAGTGTATCTCAAATACACTGTTCTGTACAGTCTTGAAACATTATCTCAGCAGTCTTTGAATGACATGACCTGCCCTTACGCTACACTGATTGGTAAGTGGCCATTTTGCAGTTTAAAGATAACTTTCACAACATTCCAGATAGATAGCTTCAACTGCAAAAAAAGCAGCCCAAAAAGTAATAGCTAAAGGCATCACACAAAGCCAACAGGTCCACCATATTTAATTCCAGGAATACTTTGTAAATACTAAATAGTGTGGGTATGCCAGCCTGCTATCTAGGTAGCTGCTACAAATCTCCTTATTGTCCTGGGGGAACAAAATCATTAATCACATTTAGATATGCATATGTAACTTCTGGTCACCTCCCATTTACTGCTGAGGAATATGTGAGTGGTCCTGTCACTACCTTGGGCTGCTTCTACAATTTGGTTCTGTGGTGGGGATGAGTGATATGCTTCTATGCATTAACTAAGGTAATGTATGTCCTGCTGCTAAAACTGTGTTTTTAAAGACCCTTGGGCAGCTTGTACCAGATTGTTGACTCAAATGTGAACATTGGGAATAAGATAAGGCTGTGGAACAAAATAAATAGTTATTAGATGGTTCTGAATAAATTTAGGTAGCATAGAATCAACTTTAGTCAGAGAAATGAGATTCTGAAGATATTTCTCTGTGAGAAATAGAGCCCAAAAAATAATTGAAGGAAAGTTTAATTAATTTCTTTAGAAGTTTATGTGCCTTGGTTTTGTGCAGTAGCAAAAGTCTGTACCAAATAAGATCCTTTGCAACTCATGTGCAATAGTGTCTTGCATATTTTCTATAAATATTTAACAAGAAAGAGAAATGTATAGACCTGCATGTGCCACAGAACAATTTTGAAACTCGATTGGAACAGTCTTGTACTTTGTCCTTCTCAGATTCAAAATAGAGATAGAAAAGCTCAAAGTTAAAATCCAATTGCTTTATCCATATGAATAATAATATTTTCAGAAGTGTTCCATAGGGTTTTTACAAGAAAATAGGAACTTTTCTATCAACCATGTTAAAACAGACATGATAGATGATGGGTTACACAGAGGAGAGGAGTCAGAAATGAGAACTCTGAGTTATTTACATGAAAATAGTCGGAACCCTATGAATAGAGGAAATTATGCAAAAATATCACACCAGGAAAGAAAAGTAGAGAGTCACAGTTTGGAAAAAAATCCAGTGAAGGGGAAGTTCTGTGATGTATGCAAAGTATAAAAGATCTACCTCCTTGAAATGATGAACCCAGACCTCTTACGTAGAGTCAGTTATTTTCTTGCTTCTTTTAGTTACACATGTATCCTGGTTTACAGATTCTTTTTCTTTATTCTGTGAAGAAAATTCTATATTGAACACTGCCATACTTTTTTTTTTTTTTTTTCAATATCCAACAATCTCTTCCATGATGTGATAGAGAAAAAAGGTGCTGCCAGCTGAACCAATGTGGCTCTGCTTGCAGATCAAAGTCCTAGAATGCCAGGAGGCACGGTACCACAGAGAGCAGTTCTTAGAGCACTTATCCCAAGTCCATTTGTTAGACATGCAATGCTTATAGTGTAAAGATCAAGTATGAAAAAATTGAAGAAAAAGAGATTGGATAATGAAAGCACTGGAGAAAAATTTTGAAAGTTTGGAGATTTTACAAGTTTGAAAAGCATTGCACACCAAACAGTGCTCACAAAGACAAGGCTCACTGCAAATGGATTCCATAGGAGGGTTTGTAAAATAAAATATCCATAAAGGATGCCATCCATGACACAATTATTAAGCATCGAGGGAAATGCATTTGTGTAGCTAGGAGAACCAGCATTCAAATGACTACAAAAGTAGACTGCTTACAAAACAAAGGAAACCATACATGAAAGAGAAACAAAGACATTCCCTATGGGTTAAAGTAAATATGAGAGACAGCGAAAGTTCAGAAAGATTTTGACCCAACAAAACTTTGGAAAAAATTCATCATACCCAGCAGTTTATTATTCAGTAAAACCTGATATTTTCAGCGCATAGAAAATGCATTTGTACCAACTTAAAAAAAAAAAGTTATTCTCACATAACTACACTAAAATTTATTAGTGCAAAATGTCCTTAAGTAAATAGTGGAAGTTACAGAAAAAATAATATAAGTATAAACTTTATATATAGTTGTGTCACTTCTGTGTCCAGTATGTGCATCGCAAAGGGAAAGTTTTTACCATAATCTTCCTTTATGTTGCCACCATTTCTCATATCATACTTAGGCTTTCTCTGTTTCCTTCTGCTAGAATGGCACTGTTTGCCGAAGGAAGCTGTGAATGCTCCACCCCTAGTTGGCCGGGTTGGGCAGAGTCTTGGGTAACATGGTTTACTTGAAGGTGTCCCTGCCCATGGCAGGAGGGTTGGAACTAGATGATCTTAAGGTCCTTTCCAACCCTAACTATTCTATGATTCTCCATCAAATGCATGATATGATGCTGGAGGTCACACAGAAGCTCAAAAAGTCATGTATGTCTTCTGGGGGGAAAATTTCTGATGTCAGGTTTTCAAAGTCCTCATGGAAAGAAAATAGATCACAGAGTTCCTGCAAAGACCTGTCTTTATGACTAAAGTTTGACCTTAAAAAAAAATTATATCTCTCAAGAGCTAGTCCCTCCACCTCTCAGCAGAGAAATAGTGTCTCTTCACTGATCTCTCATGCACTCTATCTTTCACATACATTAATTCTCAGTACTTGATCCCTGTGTCCCGAGTATGCAAATTCCTCATATACCAGAGGTAGCTCTACTACATAGTTTATTTCAGGCAAGCAGGATTTGCCTTCCATATTGCTACCTAAAACATTAAAAGGAAAAACATTACATTGTTGGAGTGAGGAACTATACTACCTTTAATACATCTTCTGTTTCTATACATATAGATACATTTAGGGATCATAATTTCTGAGAAATGAGGAAAAGCATAAAGGGAAACCTTACCTTTCCTCCTTTTTCCCAGAAGATGATGTGGGGGCTGGCAACATTTTATCTAATCCTTGAACTTTCCCAAGTTTCTGCCTTTCTCAAGGTTTCCCACTGTTCTGCTGCATTAAGTGAGAGCTTGATTGCCAGCTCTATCGACATTGACAGTGTGGAAAGTGCACTTCACAGGCTTGTCATCAGTGAACAAGGGTGACACTAGGCCTATCATTACATGTTTACAGAAAATTACTGGCTGCATGTGCTTAACTTCTCTGCATTTCTAACAAAATATTTTTGCATTCATGTGGCCAACCTTTTTGATAGGATGTGTAAGCACACACTGGTTAAAATGTAGCAGCAGATGTATCAGCCCCCATTCACTGTAGTGTAATATTCTGCCCAATTTATTCCTCGGCATATTTTTTCTGTATTAAAGATATTGATTAAGCCACAACTGTCTGGCAAATATCCTGCTGATGCTTCTAACAACAAAAAAGCATCTGGCCAGAGGAAAAAACATCCCACCATGTTTTACAAGCTTTCTTTCATTTCGCCAAATAAGGGTCAATCATTGACTCAGTTTGAATCCCATTATGATATAAGGCAATTGTAAAGTTGATTTGTATTCATAACTGAAAAATTGAAAGTTTCCCTTCTGAGTATGAAAACTGATTTCTACAATGTCAGATAACTCTCGGTACTAAGCACATTTTTAAGTCTGAATTGGGGCAAGTCTCCATTTTATCAAGCTATACAGTGGAGATGTTTATTATTATCTTGGAGAAAATCTAGCCTGACTACTGCAATCTGCGAATGGCTTTAATGTTTGATTGTTCCAAAAGGTATCATAAAACTCTGATCTGGGCTTGTGAATTGTAGTATAAATATATCCAGGTTTTGATATCCCAAAACTCTGGAAAACCAAAAAATCCCTCATCAATTCCTTACCAGATAGCACTACCCTCCTTGAAAATACTTGAAAATTGCATCTAATCAGAGAAAATTTAATCTGGTAGACTAACATGGCCAACAGTTAAACATATCACAGCAAAGGACTTAGCAAGCAAATAAGGTAAAATTACTTCTGTGACCACATATTTTTCTTACAGAAATATTTGGTAGTATCTGTCATATCTACTGCACAAAATTGCCTAGAAGGCATGTGTGTGTATGTACTCTGCTCAGTGCTGGAGCCCTAAATGGTCCTCATTGTATAATGTAAAAGATGGATTTTGTTATACACCTCAGAAAGAGAAAACTGAAGAGCAAAAGATCCTTATGTCTCCAAGTTTTTTTTCTAGCTATGCAAGGAAGTGTTAAAACTCTTCCTAAAACTTGTCCTAATTTATTAAATTGGGTATCAAGCATTGGGTGCCTAAATCCTTTATATAATTTTACCCATTAATGTTGCTGCAGTCTGATGTCTATTATCACATCAAAGGTTTTATCAAACTTGTCAGCATGTTATCTCTTAACATTCCTGGACAATAGGTGCCAAGTACATCTAGGATCTATAGAGAATCTTTGTTCATTGAAAATGATCTCCTAGATCCAAGTAACTTGGTAGAACCAAGTTTCCTTCTGGGAACTGCTTTGGAAGGCCTTCTGCTGAAAACCTCAGCCCATATATAATAACTTTAACTAATGAGTATCATTAAGAAAGTTGGGTCAGATCAGTTTGCCAACTAAGATTTCTGTACCAATACTTTTCTAGTTTCATCGTCAAATGGACTGGAAAGCAGAAATGGTTTTTGAGATTATCCACTTTCCTTTCTGATCTTCTGGCCATGAGGTTTACATAGACACATTTAAAATAAATGCTAAGCATTATGCATTGACAGCTCTAAGTGGCTGAAATAGCTCTAAATTAGTCTGTCCTGTAGAAAGACTAGGCAAGCACTTTCTAAATAAAGTGTTGTCTTAGCTTAACCTCGGTCAGCAACTAAGCCCCACACAGCTTCTCAATGACTCTCCACCAGTGGGAGGGGGAAGAGTTTTGGAAGGGTAAAATTAAGAAAACTCATGGGTTAAGATAAATAACAGATAAAGGAAAAGCCATGTACACAAGCAAAGCAAACCAAGGAGTTCATTCACCACTTCCCATTGGCAGGCAGGTGTTAGCCATCTCCAGGCTCCAACATATGTAACAGCTGCTTCAGAAGACAGATGACATCACTCTGAATGCCCTTCCATTTCTACTTCTTTCCCCAGCTTTTATTGCTGAGCGTGGTGTCATATGGTATGGGAGATCCCTTGGGACAGCTGGGTCAGGTGCCCTGGCTGTGTCCCTGCCCACTTGATTGTGCACCTCCAACCAATTTGCCTGTCGGGTAGCGTAAGGAGCAGAAAAGGCCTTTACACTGTTGTAAGCACTGCTCAGCAATAACTAAAACATTATTTTTAGCACAAATCCAAAACAGAGCCTTATGCTAGCTACTATGAAGAGAGTTACCTCTATCTCAGCCAAAACCAGAACAAATGTTTAAGGAGAAATAAGATTTTACCCTGTCAGCAGATAGGATATTCCTAAATAAAGCAGAATCTGCAATCAGTAATCAGTTCACACATAAATTATGTATAAAAAAAGAGACTCATGAAGTTGAACAAAGTTGAAAGTTAAAGCTGAATTGAATGAAAACCAGATGCTGAGTCAATTAGCCTCCTAGATACATGTCAGAAGGGAATATGCCTGGGAGAAGTGGCTATTTTTTGTTTTTTAAAAGTTCTTTTTTTTTCATGCAGGACCTGTTAAGGACACAGAAAAGTGATCCAAAGAAAATCTACTAGCTAAGGAATACTGAACAGATGCTTCTAGGGAAGGGCTCTGATTTGCACCCAAATCATAGAATCATAGAATAGTTAGGGTTGTAAAGAATCTTAAGATCATCTAGTTTCAACCCCCTTGCTAGGGGCAGGGACACCTCACACTAAACCATGCCACCCAAGGCTATGTCCAACCCAGCTTTGAACACTGTCAGCGATGGAGCAAGAAGTTTTCAGTCTCTCATGCTCTGCTGGTGAGGAGGGGCACAGGAAGTAGGAGGAAGCAGAGTCAGGACACCCAACCCAAACTAGTCAAAGGGGTATTCCATACCACAGCACACCATGCCCATATGAATTGAGGGGAGTTACTCGGAAGGGGTCAATTGCTGCCTGGGGCCAGGCTTGGTATTTGTTACAAGGTGATGAACAGTTCTGATGTGCTACCCAGTTTTGTTTCAATCTACAAAAACAGGAGTGAGAAAAGATCCAGGGAATGACAAGCATATTAATGTAGCCTGTTATTTGAAAAATTATGGAGATGATTACACTGGGCACTACTGACAGGTATTTAAAAGATTTTGCAATCATCAAGCATCATGAACATGGGTTCACAAAAGTAAAGTCAAGTCCTATTTAACTAACTTGATATCCTTCTATGATAAGGTCACCCACCTACTGGATGAGGGAAAAGAATGTAGTTTTTCTGGATTTTAGTGAGGCTACTGATACTGCCCCTCAGAGCACCCTTATGGACAAGTTGCCAATTTGGGAATGAGTAGATTTGCAGTGCACTGGGTGAAGAACTGGGTGTTGGACACAGCTTAAAAGGTTATAGTGAATGGGACTACATCTGTCTGGCTACTGGTCCACCAGTCATGATCCTCGGTATTCAGTTCTAAGGTCAGTCCTGTTCAGGTATAGTTCTGCTCAATATATTCATCAACAACCTAGATGAAGGAGTTGAAGGCACCATTAGCTTTGTTTTGCTGATGATACCAAACTGGAAGGTGCTGTTGTTTCCTGAGGGACAAAACAATTTTCATAGGGATCCACAAATTTTGGAGAATTGGGCGGTCATCAATGGGATGGAATTTAACAAGTCAAAATGATGGATTATGCACCTAGGATGGAGTAACACCAGGCACAAGTATAAACTGGGAGAGTATAGGCTGAGGAGCAGCCCTGCAGGAAGGGATCTTGGGTCCTGGTCAACAGCAGTCTCTATAGGAGTCAGCAGCACGCCCTGGCAGCCAAGAGGGCAAACCACATGCTGAGGTGCATCAAACACAGCACAACCAGCCAGTCAAAAGAAATGATTATCCCTCCTGTGAGGAGTGGCTATGGTTTTTAGACTTCTTTAGTTTGGAGAAAAGGACGCTAAGGAGTAGCCTCATTTCTTTCTACAGCTTCCTGAGGAGGGGAAGTGGAAAGAGAGGCGCTGAGATCTTCTCCCTAGTATCCAGTGATAGAACACGTGACAATGGTTAAAAGCTGCTGTTTAAACTGGACTTTAAGAAGCATTTCTTTGTTGAATAGGTTATAAAACACTGGAACAGGCTTCCTATAGAAATAATTGATCCTCCAAGCCTGTCAGCATTTGCTGCATTTGGACAATGCCCTTAAGGACGTGTTTTACCTTTTGGTCTTCCCTGAAATGGTCAAATAATTGCACTAGATGGTTGTTCCTTACAACAGAACTAGTTATGTCTAGTCTATCTAATGCTACCACAGTACAACTTTATGTGAATGCTTTATGTTGGGGAAGACTGTTCACTGCATAAACTGTTGCCTGGACAACAAGCACAAACAAGAAGAAAGAATTGCTGTCTCTGAAGAGTGACTGCAGCTTGATAAAGCTCCCTGATAGTTTTCTTCTCCTTAATCTCTAAGCTAAGAGCACACAATCCAAAGCATGTGAGTAGTGTCTGAATTATTTGCTTATTTTCAAATGTCTGAAACCTTGATATGAGCACTGCTAGAACAGATAGTATATTCTCTTGAACTTTAGATTTAGAGAAAGATTGGTATCAATGAATACCAAAAACTTCTCTTTTGCTGTGACTCACTTGATATATCTTTCTTTCAACAGCTTTGCAAAAAATAGTAGAAATATTTTATGGCAATTGCCTAGAATAGAGAGAGCATTATACAATTCCCTTTCGCCTCATTATGGAAGATTCAGAATAGGATTCATCTGCACTAATTTAAGTATCAAAATGTTAGGGGTTGAATTCAGCTTGAGACTGCAGGCTTCTAAATTTAGTCATGGGATTCAGTTTGCTAATGCTGGCAGAAAGCTATTCAGATTCAGAGAGCTATTAATCTAACCAACTGTAGATATCTACCTAAGAGTAAGAAATCAGATTCTAACACTGTTGGATAACGGTTAGTTTCTCATAGGCAAATATGAGTATAAAAAGTCAGTGGAAACTCCTTAAGGTATTTGAGACGTCTACAGTAGACTGGACCTGCACCTGATCTCTGCCCCCTCAGGTTGGTAACTGGAGCTCAGGCAAGTTAGACTGGACCTACACCTGATCTCTGCCCTCTCAGGTTGGTAACTGGAGCTCAGGCAAGTTAGCATACTATCTCAAACTGAACTGAAACTAAGGTAAATTAGGAAATGTTAACAATTTGGCTAAGCCATATTTTTGTGATGGAAGCTTAAATACAGACACTTGCAGTAAGACCTTTGGAGTCTTGAGCTTGAGCCTATCTGAGATATGATATTCTTGCTAAAAACTTTCTTTACATTCTACTTTGACTCCGCAATTGTTCCTGGTAACCCATATTATTTAGTTTGGGTTTTTATGATGTTTGGGTCTTTTGGGGGGATGGGGATTTTTTTTGTGGTTTGTTTTGCTTTGTTTTTTTTTATTTCTTTTGTTGTGTTGTGGGTTTTGGTTTGTTGCTTGTTTGTTTTTTGGTTTTTTTTTTTAATTCTCAATCTAATTTTTAAGGAAAACAACCTTTTATTTCTTCCCTGTACTAAGAACATGATTTCTAGAGTCACACAGTCTAGATTCGTATTTTGACTTGAGGTACTATTTTCTTTCACTGATAACTGGCCAGCATGGAACAATCACATAGATAAATGTCAGTAGAGAAGTCCAAATCATATCTGTTAAATTTCAGGTTAATGGCTTACATTTTCAGTTTTTCCTCATACTCACTTTTCTTGTAGCCCTACATGACTGTTTCATTTTCATCCACGGTCCTAGATGTCATAGTTATTTTACAGCTCTGACATGGCTACTAAGAGGTTTCGGATCAAGTCCAGTTACAGGGCAAATGCTCCCCTGGCTGTAGAGGAGTAGTATAACCATTTAATTGTTGAAACTCTATAGGCTCAGCACATTACTGCAAGCACAGAAGCACTTCCATTGCATGCCTTCTTTTGCTAATCTCTACTAAACTTTTACTTACATAATGGATTAATTTTTGTTTAATATTTCATTTAACAAGTATATTTAATTTAACAAGTTGTTATATTTATTAAGCTTTTTTGTTCTCTATGATTTTGTACTTCAGTTTTGATGTTTTTCATGTGCTGCAACAATTTTTTTCCATCAGAAGCAGTACTCAAAAACTTAAAAAGACTCCAAGTTTCAGAAAGCTTTCTGTATTCTGTAAGACAAAATCTTTTATTCTGAAAAGAACTTCTGTTCTCAAGTTCAATCCAATTAATACTTTATAAAACCAATTAAAACATAGTAATAACTTATACCCAAAACTTCTGTAGTCTATTAAATGGTTGACTGTAATAGCAGTCTTTTATGAATGTATTTGGGAATTTATAAAGTATGTTAACACCAGCATTAGCATGAAATAAATGTTCATTTCCCCTAATGAACATCTCTGTAATGCTCATCACTATTGTCATTAATCTCTTCAATTTGTTGTAATAAATCTGTTTGCAACTCATTATTGTAGCTGAAAGTATCTATATGAGTACATACAATAGATCAGCAACAGAAAACTTGTGCTTTTTATTTTCTAATTTGTTCTTTTTTCTCTCTTTGTTGTTGTTCTGGCTACTGTACAAAGAACAATATTGGCTAATTCCTGTGGAATTCGATTTCAGGCTTTTCTTATGGAAGGATAAAATAAAAGCAAAAAAAAAATATGCATAATGTATCCTAGAAGTGTCACTCAAGATCATATATAGGGTGGCATGGTTTAGTAGGTGGTGTCCTTGCCCCTGGCAGGTGGTTGGAACTAGATGATCTTGAGGTCCTTTCCAACTCAAACTATTCCATGATTCTATAATTCTATTTATTATGTGGAAAATCAACTAAAAATGTCTACAGTACAGTAGTTTTTGAGCATTTTATTTAGGCCAATTAGTCTAGATTCTTACAGAATTTTACATTAACTTGTTGCTAACACAGAATTATCATAAAGCTGGGTTAACTAGGCTCAAGAGAATTCTACAAGAATGGAGATGTTAGGTTTCATAGAGTTTTCAAGTCTCAGTTTAATAAGAGTGGATGAGGTATTTGTATAAAAATGTGAATAGGCCCATTATTTGTGAAAGCTTATTAGATACATGACAGCAGATCATCTTAGGGAATCTTGAAGTTTGAACAGAACCAGAATGATCTAAATCAGAAGATTCAAGAATTATATGACCAGACAAATGATTCCCTCTGTTTGATTCTTATTCAACTGCATCTCGTCCCTCCACTGAGATGTGGAACAAGTCTGAGACAAGATGGCTGCACATCAAGAAACAGTAAGCAATGATAAAATCCTCCATTTTATTAGGTCAAATTTTAAAGCCCTTATTTATAATGATAAAGATTTGCTGTCAAATTGTGGTCCACGTACAGTACGACCTCCTGTGAGAATAAAAGTGATGTGTCTCACAAGACTTACAGACTAGAAATTCTTTTTAAAAAGCTCAGTTTGTGTGTACTTTGCATCAAAAAAAAAAAAAAAGAAAAAAAAAACCACATAATTATGTCATTTGTATGAAAAGATTCATGTAATGATGGAGAATAACATATTCAGGACCACGAATGTCTAAAACTGAATTGTATGCCACAGTTTGTAATTATATTGATTACCTGAAAAAAAAGTACACTCTGGTTTCCAAAATATAGTCCTTATACCTTTTGGAAACAGTGGTATGATAATCATCATGTCATAGACTCATGGAATGATCAAGGTTGGAAGGGATCTTAAAGATAATCTAATCCAAACACCCCTGCCACAAGCAAGGGCACCTTCTCCTAGACCTGGCTGCTCAAAACCTTCTTCAACTTGGCCTTGAACACTGCCAGGGATTGGCCATCGATAAATTCTCTGGGCAACCTGTTCCAATCTCTCCCTGCCCTCACAGTAAAGAACTTCTTCCTAATATCTAATCTACATCTTTTACTGCACTCTTTTAGTTTAAAGCCATTCCCCCTTCTCCTGTCACTACCTGCCCTTGTAAAATGTCCCTCTCCAGCTTTCCTGTAGGTCCTCTTTAGTTATTGGAAGACCATTACAAGGTCTCCCTGGAGCCTTCTCTTCTCCAGGCAAAACAAACTGAACTCTCTCAGTCTGTCTTCATAGGAGAGGTGCTTCAGACCTCTGAGCATATTTGTGGCCCTCCTCTGGACTCATTCAAGCAGTTCCACATCCCTGTTATGTTGTGGACTCCAGAGCTGGATACAGTACTCTGAGGTCTCATGAGAGCAGAGTGGAGGGGCAGAATCAACTCCTTTGACCTGCTGCTGATGTTAATATGCATAGCGAAGTAGATTTCAAAAGGCAGAGTTGGGATATGAGTTTGCCATATGGAAATACTTATTCTGTAAGAAATTTGTAAATTAAGTTACATAGTAGATAAAAACTGTATAAGTTAGCAGACATTCGTCTCCTACTTCCTAGAATTCCTTATTTCTTTTCCTCCTCCAAACTATAAAAGATGCAACTTTTAATCTGGTAATTTTTAAGTTATTTTTGGCCTTTTACATTGTGGAATTGTACTTTTTGTAATACCTTCATTGGGGTATTTTTTAAATTCAAAAAGCAATAGGAAGTAACTCCAAGCTTATTTAATAGTTTGAACATACTCTTAATTCAATGATTCTCATAAAGGCCAAATAAATAATATTTGTGTTATCATCATAAACCATTTATGGTGTATGCATTATCAAAATGCCATAGGAGACTTTTGAGAAATTAAAAAGTTTTCTATCTGCTTGCATTTTCCAGTGTCCTGATTGAAAACCAGCAACCAAGGGGTTTTCTTGTTTGGTTGGTTGCTTTTATTTTTTTGTTTTACAGAAAAAGAAGCATCACCATGTTAGAGTTATGAGTATTCTAGTTTGGGGCTTCAATAGTTGTAATTTAAGTATACAATAGAATAAGAGTATGAACTTTAAAGTAAACATTGTTGTTATGGGTTCAGCAGCAGCAGTCATTTTTCTTTAAGTAGTAGCTGGTGTAGCACTGTGTTTTGGATTTTTGGCTGGGGAACAGTGCTGATAACACCAATGTTTATAGTTGTGGCTTAGAATGTTTAGGCTGGCCAAGGACTTTCTGAGTTTCATGCTCTGCCAGGGAGGAGGGGA
>JASSUY010007982.1:0-13604 GCA_032466535.1 Forpus xanthops | reverse complement strand
CCTTAGTTACTAAACTGTTCATATCTCAGCTGGTGGGAGTTACATTCTTTCAATTCTCCTCCCCATCCCTCTGGGAGCGGGGGAAGGAAGAAGGGTATGGGGTGTGAGTGAGTGGTTTTGAATTACCAGCTGCGTTTCAACCACAACACCATGAGCATCTGTTTTCAGCTTTAGAGTCCGGGAGATCAAAATAATGATGTTAACTGGATGCAGAAGACTTTTCTTCTAGTATAGCAGCTAGCAGTTGTCTAAAACAAGACTCTACTTGCTTTGTTCCATAGACTTCTCTAACCTACTCATTACTGCTGGCAGACAGAATTTCAAGTATACAAAATTGTAATAATTTTTCAAAGTTCATTTTTGTGTTCTTATGTCTTCTGACTATGACAGATGACCCATAGGAAGTATGTGATAAAAATGCCAGAAGATTTAAAAACTGGGAATTCTAGGGTCAGGGTAGTCTATATATTTTACACAATATTTATACGAGTGTACTGAGATACTTCCCTTTTTCAGGCAAGAGATTTGAGTGTTAATTTTTCTAGGGCTTATGCTAGTGTTTTAAGTTAGACACTCACTTAATCACTTTGTGGAATGAAGACCATGAAAAGCAGTAGTGCCTGATAACTCATACAGTGTATTCAAATAAAATGGCAACTAAAAAGGAGAAAGGCAGCACTACCCACTTTGTTCTCCTCACATAAGCAAGTTCACAACAACAAATGGAAATGCTGCCCAGGCTAGGAGAGTAGAAACTGCTCTTGAACATACTTGTTCTTTTTCATAGCTGAACTTTTCTTGAAATGTTTGATCTTTCCTTTCTCTAGGCAGTGCAGCTCAGGTTCTAAAGGAATGGAATATGACAGGGAAAAAGAAGGTAAGAACTTGCTCTTGAGAATAAATGCATTCAGACAGTTTATCAGCTGTCTGTAGTTGAACATAGTGCTTTTATTTTGGCCAGTGCTCTGTCTGCCTTTGCTAATGTAGGTGACTTCATTCACACCTGTAGCCAGAAAACTTGAAAGCAAATGTGCATGTTATTTCTTACCTGTTTGTCTGTTGTCTCTCCAGCCCAGTGTTCTAAGAGAATTTGTGGGACAGGATGTGTATACATGTGTGTGAATCCCAGACACTGGACAAGTACAGAATGAATCCTAAAACAGCCCATGTTCAGAAACACTTAATAAGCAATTGTATTCTGGATAATCACTGCCAATTATACTGCTAAGGATTTTACCAACAAGTGTAAAAATAAGCATAAGAGTTACCCATTAGGAGTCACACATTAGTGACACCATCAAATCGGATACTTCAAGTATGTATTTGGGATGTGATCTTCAGGTATACGTATCTCCAAGCTGGGGCTGTACCAGGAGGCTGTCCTGAGAGTCAGTGTCATGGAGGCTCCTTTTTAAGGTTGGGAGAGTGATAGTAGCAGTGGCCAACCCCTGTACTCTGTGATTACTTTCTGCCTGATCAAAATGATGCCTTAAGTGTTTGCCTGCGTTACTGTGTGGGTGTCCCCTGGACGGTTAAGAACTGCTTGACCTAAGTAACTGCAAACAGTTTGAGCAGTTTCTTAGCAGAGGTTTTGTTATCATTTGCAATACAAGTATTTTGTGTGGAAGGAAAGGGAAAACCAGTTTGGAGCTTCAGTGTTTGTTTGAAACAGTTTATATGTTCAGCTGAACAGATGCACTGTGTGTGTGTAGCACAGCATGGGCTGTAAATTGCATTACTCTGATGTCACTAGTATAGCATTTTAAAAGCATGGGCATTTTACTGATTGTGTTTTGATTTTATGAGTTGTACTGAGTGATGTCTCTGTTCTTGTGCTATTTCTCCATTTAGAACAATAGGAGAAAAAGAAGCAAATTTAAACAGCACCCAGGCAATAAAGATCCTAAAACCAAGAATGGTGGACCCGAGAAGGCGTCTCATGAGCCCCAGGGAATATATGATTGCCGTCTGAATGGATGCTCCAAGGACAACTCTTGCAGGGCTTCTGCCAGTCAGAAACAGGAAGGTGCTTCTCTTGAGAACAAAGGCTCAGGATTTGTAGACTCAGTGCTGGTCTGTCCAGAAATCACAGGTCAGTTCATCTGGCACAAGACACCTTTAACTGGCAATCGCTAAGCCCCCGTTTGCATAAAGAACATGGCATTTATATTGTCATGAAACAGAATATAATAAAAACAGTGAATTGGAGGGAGCTATTTATACGAAATAATACACCTAGCTATTAAAGTCATGCAAATAGATCTGTGTCTGGGCACAATTCATCTTGCAGTATGATCCCTTGCAAAATGTCTTTTTTTTTTCTTTTCTAGAGACAAAATGATCAAAAATATAATTAAAAGACCAGCTGATACAGAATGTTACAGATATAAATATACAAGAATGCATGGTTAGAAAATGGCTTGAGTATAAAATGTCTCCTCCTCTGTAGCAAAGATCCCAGGGTAGTATGAACTTAAGGCGTATCAAAGGATTTCTTTATTACCTGATTCAGACTAGTCCATTTATTCTTTTTCTCATCTCCCCCTAATAGGCTAGTGGCAGTAGATCTCCACTGGCTTTCTCCGACAGGGAAGGGCCTTTGTGTTGAGGGAAGGCAGTCTGATAGCCTCCTAGTACACACACGTTTCTGCTAGGATGTAGGTTCTGATTCTGGAACTCGGGGGGGCAGTAATGAAAGATCTCTACTGGGTTGTAGTAGGTACATAGTTATGGTTATAGCAACATCAGTGACAACAAACTTCTGGGGAAGAAACTATGTGAAGCTTTTGCCTTCAAGTATCCTTTCATAAAGCTGATATTTAACTGCTGTCAGTACTGGCTATGATTTTTCAGCTCTTCATATCTCAAACTTCTGACAGCTCTAGGCTATTGCTGCTGCTAGTATTTTCTTCCTGTGTTTTAAGCATTAAAAAACTTTACTTGAAATCCCTTTTTCCGTGGTTGCAAATACAGCTCTCAAACCTCATTTTAAATGAATACGCCAAATGGATAATTTTCCTGAAATGAATTCTCTGCTACTTCCAGGTAATTTTCGTGGTACCAGTCTCTGAAATGAAAGCTCTGCAATCTCTATCAGACAGATAGACAACTACTTACCAAGAAATTTTATCCTAAGTATTTGGTGCCTTACAAAGTATCAGAGATACTCTTCCTGCCTGTGCCAAAGACTTCCACTTAGTTTGGATAGAATATGTCATGAACCATAAAATTCTGCATTTCCATAATGCTAAAACATTTTTGACACTTACTGCCTGTTCAGCCTGGAGAAGAGAAGGCTGCGTAGAGACCTCATAACAGCCTTCCAGTATCAGAAGGGGGCCTACAGGAATGCTGGGGAGGGGCTCTTCATGAGGGACTGTAGTGAGAGGACAAGGGGTAACGGGTTCAAACTTAAACAGGGGAAGTTTAGATTGGATCTGAGGAAGAAATTCTGTACAGTAAGGGTGGTGAGGCACTGGAATGGGTTGCCCAGGGAAGTTATGAATGCTCCATCGCTGGTGGTGTTCAAGGTGGAGTTGGACATAGCCTTGGGTGGCATGGTTTAGTGGGAGGTGTCCCTGCCTCTGGCAGGGGGGTTGGAACTCGATGATCTTAAGGTCCTTTCCAGACCTAACTATTCTATGATTCTGTGATTCTGCCAGACGCTAACATTTGTGATATAAATACATGTTATGTCAAGCTCTCATGTCAAACTTCTTAGAGTTGCTGGCTTTGAAACAATACATGTATGAATAAAGGTACACAGACTGAATCTGTCCATGCATGGGGAAGAGTTCTTTCTAGGGAGTAGCAGACCTGAACAGAAGAATACCCATGCTTTTAGTGATCTTTTTCTGTGGCTTTGGGACTGAGGCCTTTCTTTTTCTCTTTGACATGATGGAGTGAAGAGTTTTATGTACCAAAGGCAAGAAGTATCACAGAATTTTACTTTGTTTTTGCAAGTGGCAAATGAGGTATTACCACAGTTTTACAATGTTTATAGACTTTTACACATATCCCGTTTCAGAAACAGCGGGAGAGGGGGATAAAAGTGAAAGAAAAAGGTGGAAAAAGAAAGGAAAGGTAACGGGGAGAAAAAAAAACCTGAAACTTTTCTATTCATGTTCCCCTGGCATAGTAAAATAATTTTCTGGCATTTTGTTTAATACAGAGAAGGAAAGAGCTGCTGGTTCACTTTGAGTTGCGCTGGATTCCTTGTCTTTACAGCCAGTATAATAGCTACTTTCATAAGGTCAAAAGCCACCTATGTACATGTTGCTAAATTTGTGCTGAAGTGCATGCTACTAAATAGAAGGGTGATCAGAATTCCTCAGGGGCCAACAGCTCGGCCCTTGAGGTTTCTCAGCAAGTCACACAAATTTGCAGTCTGAAGTGCTAAAGTCAGTCCAAGGTACACCCATTTCACATTGCTCCCTCTTGTGTTGTAATCTCCTTTGTTTTGTCCTTGTCTGTCTTGTTTGTTTTGGTTCCTTCTCTATCAAATTAATGTTACTGCAGTCATTTCACCGTCACCTTCAGATAGCTCACAGCTTAGAATGATTGTAGTCAGGTGTTTGCTGACAGGCCCCCATTCTTTCCTCCCCATGAGGAACATGAGATTGAAGCTTTGCTTATACCTACTCACAGTCTGTGAGATTAAGTCTTTCCAAGCTGTAGATTCCTGGCTGCCTGAAAGGAACTTCAGAGACTGTGAGGATGCAGTGTGTCTGGTGTTTCTCCATGATGTGTCCCATGCTGGAAAATGACAGGGGAGATCACGTGGCTATTACCTTTAGTTCTTGCTTATTTCTTGTCATTAATCCGTCTTTCTCAGAGGTACTTGGTTGTTGCTTTTTTTTGTGTTACAGTTTCCTATAGGGAGTTAAGACGTGCTAGAGAAAATGAAGCACACAATTCAAGGCCCTGGAAAGCCAAATTACCTCATCATTGGAGGGCCATGGGGAGTGTTTTGCTTAGTTATAAGTCAGTTCAAGGGCTCTCCTCAGTATCTTGAAGGGGAAGAGGCCTTCAATAAACCAGATTACTTCAACATGATGACCATAACAAACTCTCCAACTTTCTTGTCCTTGACAACACAGGATCTGAATGACTTACCACTGCCTTTTCTGTGCATGCTCTTGTAAAGAAAAGGGGCATGAATGTGCTGAAAGAACATTTAATACTGCCTTACCATGCTTTTTTGCAGACACTTGGGTAAAACCATATACAAATCAAATACTGGTTTGTCACCTACTTTTTAAAGTTGTTTTTCATGTAGGATGATTTTCAGTGAGTTCTTTGAACTTCCTGTTTGTATCTCAAGGGTGGTTTTTTTCCTTCTTTCAGCCAAAGAATCCACAAGGTTCACTTTATTTAAAAGGTGTTAAATGGCAAGCTGTTACAGAAAGATTAAACCACTTTTGAAGATAGCAGCTCAGCAGAGTTCAAAGTGAATTTATTTGGGCTGCTACCACTACAAGCAGGTCTAGTAATACTTGATGGTTATTGCAGGGGAGGTCACACATTTGACTAGTGCTGAAGTTCTAAGCTACCACCTACTGAACTCTGCAACAATTTACTTGTAGATAATATTACCACGAGGTTTGACTTCTCTTTCAAGTATTTGAGAGAGACAGAGTTCGTTACACATGTTGCTTAGCTGGCCCAAGTCTTCAGGGATTTGATGCAGGCTTTCTCAGTCTATTTTCAATTGTGTTGATTGTACACAATGGAATTTGAAAGTTCAATAGCAGCATACTAAGGTATTGTTTGGTAAGTGATAATGATCAGTGTTCTGCTGGGTTTCACAATAGCTCATGTGTCATTTGGAAGAAACAATATTGAAATATATTGCTGAGAAAAGATTTGAGAGTATAACCATTCTTCTAGATGACTTTCTTTAAGAAGCTGTCAGTTTGCCATCTATCTTGGCAGGAATACAGACACTTCTAGTTCAATGGAGTAAATAACAATTTTGCACTATAATAATAAATTTCAAAAGGTCTCATCTTGAGGACAGTAGGTCTGGCCTTTCTCTGTAAGCTTAGCTGATAGATTGTTTATTTCTAACTATTTTGTTATTTAGTAAGGCAACTCTCAACTGACAGTGGCCTTACCTGTCAGTTTTCATAGTCATTCTTTGGCTGCTTGGCCCTCTGTCATAATGCTGGTGTCTGGAATCCCTTTGGAGTATTGGAAAGAGTAAACCTTGTTGTCTTGTGGCAACAAACAGGCTCAGGCATTATTTTAGCCCTCTCAAGCTGTGGAACCCAAGAGCCTAGTCTTAGACATGGTGTCATTTCCTGCTTGGTCCCTCTTAGCAACTGCTTCTGATAGAAAGCTGTAGTCAGGCAAGGTATGTATTTCAGATAGGAATATTTAATTGGTGCTTTTAAAATGCTGGTTAAATGGTGAAAATGGTTTTGTATGAGGTAGATACATACAGACAGACAGATATCAATATTAGTCTCATGCTTTCCATAGCAGACTTTCTGTCTAGTTCTGTTCTCTAATATTTGGGCAAAGATTACAGTTGGTAGAATGCATTCTATGTTATGAGGCATTTTTTCAAGACAGCATGGAAGAGCTGATTTTTTTAATGGGTTTTTCTTTTTAGACTGTTGAAACGTAGATGTGTTCAGATTAGTGGTTAATAACCAAAACCTTTCGTTTCTGTTCTGTTATTGCTTTCCAAGGTCCTACACAATGCCTGCCAGTCAGGGGTGGGGGGAAAATCCACAAAACAAACAACTTGATTTTTCCGTTTTATTAAGTAGTTCAGACTAAACAATATGTCTTCATAGCTTTCTTGATATTCTAACTCCCTGTTTTCTACCTTAATGCTTTCTTGCAGACAAAGAACGAGAACGCCAGAGAGTATCCATGGAATTAAACCCAAAGACTATGAATGGAGTAGAACAGCATGAGCCTGCTCAGGCATCAGTTCAACTCCAGTGTAACCTAGGCAGGCCAAAGTCAAAATCTTCCTCAGTTAAATCATTCAGTGCTACAACCCAACTTGAAACAAAGACAGACGATTCAGTCAAAAAAAGAGGTAAATTGAGTCCCGGATTGCTGTGTGCTGAGATGATCAGACAGTTGAGGGCCCAGGTGGGCAGGGGGAAGTACCTATGTGAAGAAGGGATATGTTGGAAAGGGAGAGCAATATCATACTCAGCATAAAAAAAAATGAATAGAACAATTTATAGTCTATTGAACTTTATAGTGAATGAAATTAAAAGTAAGTAATTTGAATTAATAGTGCTCTTTTAACATTCACTTGCTTTGGAGAATGAATTTGAGCAGCATGTTTAGAAACTGAAAAGCAACATGGAAGGACTGTGGAAAAATCGTATTTTTGGACTTCAGTAGGATAACTGCTTTGTCCTAATCTGGGCAAATAACTTGTTGAACTATTCCTGCTCCCTTATTCAGAAAAACAAAAAACAGATTTCTGACTTTTGTTCATTATTCGGTTTATGTTTTAGGGCCAAACATTGAAAAATCAGTAAAAGACTTGCAGCGTTGCACTGTTTCTCTGACCAGATACCGTATGATGATTAAAGAGGAAGTGGATAATTCAGTGAAGAAGATTAAAGCTGCTTTTGCAGAATTGCACAGCTGGTAGGTAAATCAGCTGGAGAGATCCATCAGCACCACCTGAGAAGAGGGGCTAATGAGGCCACTGGCATTGGTGGAGAGGGGTCACTGACATTGGTTGCAACATTTTGGTTTTGTCAAAAAAAAAAAAGTAGTGCCACTGAGTAACTCCTCACCAACCAAGAAGTAATATATGCATAAGTGTATATTTACATACATGATTGCAGTTCTTTGGGCGAAAAAAGAAAATCTCATTGTGTTGTTTGGTTTTTTTTTGCCCCAAGTGATCCATCTTGACTTAATTGTTTCGTATCAAGTTCAGTGGCAGCATATCTGATCTGATCTGAAGTTTTTCTAAAAATCCTGTCCATGGGGTTTTCTTGAAGTCTCTTTACCTTCTTTAAATCTCTTCTTTCTATACTACTTCTTTGATCTTATCTTCTTTGGCAGACAGTCCTTTACTGTCTCTTCATTTCCCATTATCTTTGCTACTTATCCCACCATTCTTTGATTTTTCTTTCACTCGTAGTTTCTTCCCCCATCCATCACTTCATTTCCAGTTCACATCTCTCACTCATTCTTCTTCCTCATTCTTTTATCTCTTCCTTTTTTCTAATTCTTTTCTATTACAATTTTGGTTATTCCTGATCCTCAGCGATGTCTACGCCCTTTGAAAATTTGTAGCTGAAATAATTGCTGTAGTAGTGAGCTGTATATTTTGAACGTAGTTGTCATTGAAAAATGTTTTCTAGTTTGAGTTTTACTTGGCCTTTCATTAAGCATAGGCACTATATAAAACCCATGTATTACACAGCACTGTAGTAAACAAGGAGATAGTATTAAAATATATAGGATTTGGTTGCAAATCACAGAAAAGTACAAAAGCCTTTCACCCTTAATTCATCCATAATATTTGTCAGTATTTTTATGAGCATACTTTGTATTATGAGCATACTACAAAAGTGCTGTAGTAGTAGCAGGATTTTAACTCTGGACTTCCATGGTGCATTCATTGTCTTTAGTAATGCATCTGAAGTGACTTCTGTGCCACTGGGGCTCCACTTTTGTATGGGCAGAAAGTCAAAGCACTACTGAGCTCATTTAGTGGAAGATTCTGTTGTGCTGAGCCAGCAGTGCACCTGGCTGTGTAGCTGAGAGAGTTTTGTTTCTGTTTCTGTACTCCAATGAACATAGGCTGTGATCATCAGCTGTACTAAACTGTAGTGTTGTCAGGAGTACTCTGGAGTCAGCATAGCAATGGTTGCTTACAAACTGAAGTGCAGTAATTATATTGTAATTATAGAAACATTAGGTAGAATTCATCGGTCACCTGCACCTTTTTCTGGTAGTTCTCAAAGGTGGTTTTTTATGGCTTTAGAAAATCTATAAATCATTTATGGTTTCTGTTAAGAAGGCTGTGGCCTTTTCTCTGAGTAAACTCATAGTTTGGTCTCATTTGCTGTGTAGTTCTCACTGCAATATTATTGTAACAGTGTTAAAAATACATTATGTCCCTTGCATCTAATCTTGTTTCCAGGCAGTTGTGGTCAGTTCGGTCTTTAAGCAATAGACACTCTGGGCATAGAACAGGCTTAAAACTCTAATCATAATCTAAGACTGCGGGGTAATGTGCTGTATTAGTCACTTCAGAACTGAAATTCTTCATTATTCATGTTTAAACTTAAAAAACACTGCAGTTGCATTGCTTAATCTATAGTATGTTATTTAATAGAGGAAATGACAGAATGACCACAAAACAGCGTGTAAATCCAAGTAGACTTTAAATGATGAAAAAGTAGCCCGGAAAACTTGAACATTCTTCATTTTAATTTTTCCTCCTACCAGCTTCAGTGCGTAAATTATTGGAATCTACCAGAATGTAACATATCTGAATATTCAGGCCTCACAAAGCAATTTCATGCATGTACTAGTGCAACATAATATTGCAACAAGGACAGTATAATGTCAGGACATGTTATGAAAATCTCAGTGTGGGCTATATTGCTTTTGACAGCTCATAACCTAATATTTAGGGTTTTTTTTCTTCAAATGAATGAAGAGAAAATTTGGTTTAAATATTAGGATTAATGACTTAACACCTTCTTTGCTAAAACAAAAAACAGGTTTGAGATATTTTATATGACTTTGTGGCTTAAACTCCAAAAAAGATGGGAAGAGCTGTCTTTAGGATCTCATTTGTAAGAAGTTGCTGCCAACTGCTGTAGATGAACTGGATTTGAGTAAACATCACCCGGGCCAGTGATGCATACAACTTCAGACCTCATAGAGTCAAGAGATCACATTCCTGGGCTGAACAGTTTAGCTTGTGTTATTTACATGGCAGTTTCCTTGCTTCAGAGTTGAACAAAGCATTACTAGTGGTAGCAGGAGGATGGGATAGCTAGGCATGCAGACTCTTGCATATTTTTCACCCTCTTTGGGCATTGGAATTCCACTGTGGTAGTCAACTTGTTTATCATGGGAAAAATTATAGAATCATACAGGTGTCTGTCTGTGTTGGAAGGTACCTTAAAGATTACCTAGTTCCAATCCACATCTGAACTGTTGCTCCCAGAATGCTGTGAAATAACCAAAATGACAATGATATCTGGTCCTCTTTGTGGTAGTGATTCCAAAGCTTTTTGCTAGTTGCTCTTCAGATTGCTGCTGGAGTGTGGATTGGTTGAGGTGTAAACCAGATAAACATAAAACAGCAGCTAAGTGCTGTTTGTGGTCAGAACTGCAGGTAATGCTTGAATGAGATAAATACAGTAACCTAGATGGGAGCTTAACTGCTTCGTGTTACACACAGCTGTCACCACCCAAGAGGTTTTAGCAAAGCTAAATGAAGTCGGAAGCTTTAATCTTGCATTGCAGCTGAATGCTGAAGCACATACTACTTTCTGTTGTTGCTCTTTGGTTTTCTTCCTTTGGCAGTAGGATAAAAGACTCTTTTTGTATCCTCCTTTTTGCCTTTACTGTGAAGATCAGAATCAAAACTTCATTTCAGGAGACAGTAATCCTCTGGACTTCCTCATAACCTTTTTTTAATCTTTTAATGATTTTACCAATCTCAAAAAGGATGAAGAAGTGAAAAGATAACATCATGTGTTTTCCTCCTACCTCCAGATATAGGAAAACATAATCATGGAGATAGATGAATAGCATGTGTGGCCTAAGATGTCCTGAAAGCTTCAGTAGAAAAAATCACAAGCATTTCCCCTTTTAACAGCAGAAATTTCCGAGTGATAGTTGCCAGTAGAAGTCGATGTCTCTGTCTTGCTCAGTATTTCACAGCTTGTCCTAACCGATGAAGGGAAGTTACTCCTGAACATTCTCAGTCAGCACTGTACTGCAATTTAAAAGTCACCGACCTGGCAAAGTAGTTCATACCACTGTCCTACAATTTAAAAAAGGAGTGGTATGGAGCAGGCATGCTTGTGGACACCTGTAAATGCTTGGAAAAGAAAATACAAAGCATGCTTCCAGTTTTAACATTTTAAGGAAATGGGGCCAAAAAACAATCCCATAAAGATGTTTATTTAATAATGCTGCAGTGGGCTCACTTTCTCTTTCAAGAGTGTCCCAGTCGGAGTTCCTGCCAACTGGAGTAATTCTCTGCATGCTCAGAACAAGTGATAACAACTTGCTTTTACACAATGCTTTTCATGCCAGAAATCACCAGAGCATTTTACAGGCCATGGGCTGGACCACACAAGGCACTTTGCCCCACTCTGTGAGAATTCTTTTGCATTCTGATGTGGATTGTGATTCTGGTATGACGTGGCACTCTCATTACCCCTGCTTGTGCAGGCCTTTCTGTCACGTTGCTTTCCTCAAGGTTATGAGAGCACAAGGCAGAGCAAGCTGAAGGGCACCATTTCTCTGATGTGCATCTGAAAATTAATAGGAAGATTCTTCTAACAGTGCTTCTTGAGACAATATTTCTCCTCATTTTATCTTAGTTTGGTGTATGGTTCTCAGGAATACTTCTGTGTGAGTAAGAGCATAAACTGCTCCACTTACTGCTTGATGTAAAACATGTTGGAACATAGCCATGTCTCACAGTAGTGTAGGGCAAGAAAAAGAATAATACCAAATAGTGCTTAAGTTGCAGGAAAAGGTCAGAAAAGCTAGATGAACTCTCCTCTCAGTAGAGTACGCTTGAGGCATTTGTTGCCAAGGTTAAAACCCATGTGATACAATTGTGCTCTCTCTTTTCTACCGAGAGACTGAATAATAATCTTTGGGTTAAAAAGAGAGCCCCAGGAATCTGAGTGAAACGTGTAGAGCACAAAAGAAGCCACAGTTCCCCATAACACCTCTTGCCAGAAAATCATTTTCGCATACTGGGCATCCACACAGTCATATGGAGCACTAAAAGGAAACATCTGCCACTTGCCCATACAGTCTGCTTCCAACCACAAATGGAAAATAGTCTGTAGAAAATAGTAAGGCCAAGTTTAATTACACCGCACACAGAACTGGACCAAAGACAGGCAAGTTTCCTCTACTCTTTGCATCTCAAACACATTGGTATGCTTTATAAAGAGCATGAAAAACAACACAGTTGATTTTTTGAATGAACAAAAAGCCCTTGAAAGCTCCCCCATAGGCTGATTAAAAATTTCCTCTGACATAATGCTGGGGAAATGGAGTTTGGTATTGCTAACAATTTTTTAATAGATTTTGATGTATGTTTTATGTTTTTATATAACATTTTAATATATATTTCTATATATTTAAGGAACAACTGAGAAGCAAGTACTGTATGTTTTGAGAAGATAAAGCAGTTTTTCTGTTGCTTTCTAAGTCAAAGCAGAAGAAAAATGGGGGAAGAAGTCACTTAAAAGAACATAATTGTGTCTGTACTAACTCAGTGCTGGGCGATGAGCAGTGTTGCCAGTGCTCACAGTTGCAGAGCAGTGAGTGAACACAGTCATCCCTTTTCTGGGACCCTTACTTGGCAGACAGTAAAAGATGATGGTTTTCTGTTGCCCAGAGCCCAGAATCAGTGGCACCAGATGAAGAACTGCCTGTTTGTGTTAGTGATGTGGCAGTATACAGCATGGGCAGATGGCTGGAAAGGCCAGGACTGGTATTGCTTTACGCTGAACAGAGTTTCTGTGCTATTTCTTTCTGTTTCCAGGCAGTTCTCATTAGCTTTCTGTCTCTGTCTGCCAGCTGATCTGTGGTAGTCTTTATGCCTCTGAAGTATGGATTTTCAAATCCTCTTGAAGTTTTTTCTGATATTTGTTTGCCTGTTAGTCATGCAATGCAGTCTGTAACCTTTGCCAGTGCAGAGAAGGTAAAAAGGTTCTCCCGGGCATTTAAGTTTCCTTGAGCACAGGTGGGTTTTCAGGTACCTTCAAAGACCAGTGCTTTTACCATACCCCCTGCACCATGTTTCTACTGCCTTGAGGGTCTGTGGGTCTGATCTAACAGCTCTGGCCTCAGGCTTGCTACTGCCTGCAGAGCTGCAACACTGGGAGAGGGGCTTGTGCTTGCTCTCTTCTCACGACCTCCAGCAGTTTGGGATTACTCTTGCTGTGTATTCATAGAGAGAACAGACAGAGCTCATGAAATTGGAGTTGGGTTTCAGTGAGATACATCATGTCCCCCTTTTGGCCCCTTTGTCTGTCTTTTACAGATGCGTGTTTTATCCCTGTATTTTTCACTACACTTCTGAAGATATATTACAAAGGTTGAATCTAAAGGTGGATTACACTGCTTGTTGTTCATGACTTCATGTCTCTCACTCCTCCCAGACATTCATATGTAAAACACAAGCACATGTATTTTTGGGGGTCATGCAGGTAGATTGTTGCTTTTTATGTGTGTCATTGTGGATGTGAAGTGAATATATCTATTTTGGACTCATCAGACTGAAGAGAGATCTAACTTATTAAACAGACAAGGGACAAGGGGTAACAGGTTCAAACTTAAACAGAGGAAGTTTAGATTGGATCTGAGGAAGAAACTCTTTACTGTAAGGGTGGTGAGGC
>JASSUY010007981.1:0-41028 GCA_032466535.1 Forpus xanthops | reverse complement strand
AACTTCCCTGGGCAACCCATTCCAGTGCCTCACCACCCTTACAGTAAAGAATTTCTTCCTCAGATCCAATATAAATTCTGCTGAATTGCGGTGTTTCTGAAGAAATACGAATAAACTCCTTAAGTCCAGCTATGTTCTCTGTTTATTAAGGGAAGAGTGTAAAGTTCACTCTTAATTCCCTTGTACAAAAGCTCCATCTATTGCATCTATCTCAAACTTTCTGCATTCCATCACATTCTTTGAAAATTTAATACATGCTCCAACTACAATTGATCATCAAGAATGTAGACTTACATCTGCACAACTGTCATCTTGGAATAGACTGAAAAGTAACAAGGATATATTAGTTCCCACAATGACTGGTAATTAGTATAGAATATGAATATTTGGGGTAATTTCCAGTCCTACCTTTTTAAACTCCCATTTTATCCAAGCAGTAAGAGTAGGATAGAATTGAGAAGATAACTTACCACTATTTCAGGCACTACATAATTCAGAATGCTACTTTTTTTCCTAACCCATTCACATACCATGACAAGGTGTCAGAGTCTTTTTGTGAGTCTCTGTAGAAATTTGATCCATTTTTTGTTCTTCTTTTCCAGCATCCAGTGCTTTATTATGATCATTTTCCCCACTGATTTCAGAGTTTTTCAGTATTGAGAAGTTCATGGAACCACTGTGGTTATCAAGAACTGGGAGCTCCACACTGGAAAGACCTTCCTGGAAAAAGCTATCTACGTTTAAAGGCATATTCCTAGAACACTTGACAGGTAAGAATTCAAAAACTTCTGATTTTTGAGCTGTAGGGCTTAACTTGATCATAAAGGAATCTATACCCTGAGGGACTTCCTGGTCATCCAAGACATCCTGCGGCCTCTGATCAAGATGCTTGAAAAAATTTATTTCTGGTCTGGTCTCAGTAGTTTCACAACTAAAACTCTGTTTGCACTTTACCCGATTACTAGAATTACTAATGTGAAGCTGTTTATGTGCCACTGATGAGGAATCTACTTTCTTTAACTTATTAGCATCACCATCATCTAGTTCTTTAGCTTGTGGTGTATTCATAGCTACATCATTCTGAGTAACTAAAGCTGCTTCCATTTGCAGAGTTTCAGTTATTTTATTTCCACGAACAGCCTTTGCAGGCAAATGATTTTTTAATTCTTCATTTTTACGAAGTGAGAACTGTGGCAGATTTTCTTTTGGTATTATATATGATTTCCGGCTAGCCTTTGCCAATGTACGCTTTAATCTGCCTGGCGAAAAATGTCTAAGCTTTTGGTCTGCTTTCTGAGTAATTTTATGAATGCTATCACTTTCAGTTTCTTCACTTTGGCTGTAGCTTATTTTTTTGTTGTTTTTCCTCTTTATAATATTCTTCTGGTCTTGTTTTCTCTTGCTGTCATGTTGGTCTATTTCTGTTTGAGACTTTTTTGAAATATATTCTCCACATTGCCCATTTTCCTTTCTACAGTATTTTGCTGTGTTGATTTTAGAAGGGGTTTGAAAAGTCTTCCTGTTTATTTTTGGGCTGCTATGTTTTTCATTTGCATGCAGAAAGTCCAACTGTAAAGGCAATACATTAGAAGTGTTACCTTGGAATGGTAAATTTTCAGCACAGTTAACTTCTGATGGGATCTGGTTAATAGATGAGTTTGAGTCTGCTTTTTGCATTTTGCTTTCCATGTCGTTAAATGTTTCTGGGCAAGTTTCTTTACCTGTCTCCTGTTTTCTTGGACTCCTTAAGTTAACTTGGTCTGTCTTCCGAGTATATTTAGCTTTACTTGTGCAATTTTGTGCTTGACAATCTTTGCTGGTATTTGGCAAACTCAGCTTCCCTGCAGAATTTCTTCTAGGTAGCTGTTCTATCTGATTTTGGAATAGTTGAGTTTGTGAATCAGTAGTTTTTGAAACTTCAGTGTTGTCAGCCTTTGTGTGCCTTTCTTCTGCATACAATTCTGAATGGACTTCAGTCTTGCTTTTAATTTTCTCTTTATCCTTCTTAGAATATTTTACTTTTCTGAAATTCGCTAATATTTTATCATCAGAATTGGCAATACTATTTTTTTTTTGATGCAACTTATCTTTATCTTTCACTGTAACTGCAAGTAGTTCTCCTGCATCACTGGCAGTCAACTCCATATCTGCACCATAAACAGTTTCTTCACGCTTCATCTTATCAGTCAAAAGCAGCTTTTTTAAATGTGTCCTACTTTCATTGTTAAATTTAAGAGCTGAAGGAATAACGCAAGACAAGTCACTTGAACTTTCCTGCAAATTCGCATCATTAGTTTTGCTGCTGCTGTTGATATCATGGTAAGGCAGATTATTTGAACTATATTTTTTATCAAAATCCTTTATATTAGGTTTAAGTTTTGACTTATGAAGTTCTTTATCTTTCTTCCTTTCAGTCACATTTCCACTGAGAGGCAATGAAATGTCATCGTGTTGTTTTGTAAGCTCCTCAGGCTGTCTTAGAGATTGTATATTCTTGACATAAGTCAGGAAGGCACTATCACAAGTCAGTTCGGTGTGTAACTGATTTTCTGCAAAGAGAAAAATTTTAGCAGCCTGGGGAAGGAAAGACTGGAGTATAGTTATCAGAACAAGGTTACTGAAAGTTGGACCAGAAGCATGAAAAATGACAAACTTTTTTTTGGTGTTTTGTTTTTTGTTTTTTTTTTTTTTTAATTGAATACATGCATTCTGTAGCTGGTCCTTAAAAAGTTCATTAACTAGAACTAATTTTACATTTTACCAGTGTTGAACTTTTGAAATTATTTGTAAATAAAAAGGTATTCTTCTAGAATAAATACAGTTTTTCTTTGGTTATTTTACTAAATTTATTCTGCTCACAGCAATTTTGTTACATTTCAGCTGTGTTATTTCAGTGAACAGTCTTCTAAAAGTGACTGTCAGCACACCTTTACTTACGGGTGAGAATTCCATTTTTTATTAGTTTATTACAGTTTAAGAATCTTACTATAGCTTCTGCATCACACTTCAAGTAATGAATTATTAATTACTAATTCTCAGATAACTCTGAAAAATAAATCAACTGTTCAGAAATACAACATACCTTTACAAAATGCGGTTTTGTCAATGGTTGTTTCCACTGAGTCTGTTTCAATTAACTTTTGATTATTTGCACCAGAAGGCAATGATAATGCAAACTTGACTTGATCTGAGTGCATTTCCTTTGGCAAAATAGTGGTACACTTAAAAGAATTTGGTAATTCACACACAGAAGGTCTATCTTGCTGTTTTGCATTAGATGTGGCAATTAAAGGAAGCTTCACTGGCAATTCCAGAGATCTGAGAAGAAAAAATTTACTGTGAAGATTTTTATTACAGTTTATGTCGTAACATTCAATCATTTAAAACATTCCCTTAATAATATATAAAAGCAGAAAACAAAGAACTCCAGTATGCAATCCAATTCTAAGTCAGGGGCAAATGTACATTTTTTAACGATAGAGAATCCTGATTTGTGCTGGTGAGATCCCATGAAGAAAGTAGAAGCCTATTAAAACACAAGTTTTGTCTACCTCTCTCTATATAAATTCCAAGTTGCAAATAGGTAATTTCTGAATTAGACTGGAAATTGTTTCCCATTACCTCAAAAATTTTTAGGACAATATACAAAGATTAGTTGTAAAGAAAACCCACAGTCACTTACCAGCTTAGGCATCTAATATAACCACCTACCTAGCAGATCCACAGGTACCCCTGAACTGGTCACCAGTAGGGCTACTTGGACGGGGTGACAGAAGATAACTCTGAAGAGCCAAAATAAGAACAGTGGGGAACAGAAACAGTTGAATATTTTCGTATGTTTTAAGTATCAGAAATGTTCACAGGACAAAAAAGAAAAAAAAGAATGGGCAAAAAAATAGAAGTATTGATGAGAGATGCACGATATTCAAACACACGGAGTAATTTCAAACAAAATACTTTGTAGCAAAACTTACCAAAACCTGCATCCCAAACAACATGAAGACTTTTCAAATTTAGCTGTAACTAACACAAACTGTATTATACATATAAACACAGAGCAACACTAAACAACTGTAGAACAGACTATAAAATTAGTATCTTTTTAAAAATCAACTGTAATTTTGCAATGAGACAAGGAATAACACAGATTATGTTTTCTAGAGAAGTTTCCACATGCAACATATTAATTGCAACACTAAGCAAAGAAAGTAAGTAGCTCACTCATTGGTGAAGAATGCCACATATTGAAGTGCTATGCTTTGTTGTTTTTTTTTTTAACCACATGACTTCATTAGGGCTGATATTTAACTTTTAGATACTTTGTAAACAAGACTAAATCCTAAATTTCTACTTCAAGCAACAGCAGAATTTAATCCATTCTGATTTCACTAGACTTGGGTTTCATCCCAGGTTTTAAGGAACTGCAGTAAATGTTGCAAAATACTTAAATGTTTTGAACATTGCACTCATTTAGATCCTTTGAAAGTATTATTTATCCTGAAAAATTAGTTCAATATGGTATTAGCTCAAAAAACATCTTACCTCAGAAAGACTGCTTATTTCTATTGCATTTAAGAGCTTATAATTCAAAAATGCTTCTATTTCTATAAGAGTTGTATTCTGCATATAAAAGAAAAAGCAGTTTTAAATAGAAGTGGTTTCTGCCTTAAGACAAGATCTAGAGGTGAATCTATGTTGTATCATTTTCAACACTCAGCTGAGCACAAACTAATTTTTAATACCATTTCAATATCTATAAATATAAAGGAGACACTGACACTAAAATAGCAATGGATAGACTCATGAACAAAACACTGATGGACCAAAGAGTAAGTACCAAAAAATTCCATGAAAGCTTAATCAAACATGAATGCTATCAGATGAGACAACTTCATAGATCTGAGGTGTATATTTTTTAAATCACCATTTTAAGAAGCAATATTAAGTTTCAAAAGAAAAGATAAAAACTTGGCGTAGCTGATCTAAAGTTCAAATTACATTATTTGCAGCATACCAAACAGCTTAGTTTTCGACGAAGTAAGATATTATGAAGCTGCAGCTTTTCTACTTCCTTCTGAAGAAAAATCTTCTCATTCTTTAGCTTCCGAGAATTTTCTTTCTCCATGCTCAAAGCCACAGCTAATGCTTTATTATTTTGTTTTAAAGATACTTTTAACAGAGATGAGTTATCTAAAGGAGACAAAACAACGATTTTCAGCAGCTTCAATGCCAGGCTCTCTCTGCATTAAATATCACTGTATACTGACATTTTTATCTGTAGGTCTTGGTGGAACAATAGTACTTCCAAATATAAAACTGTTTCTGTTGTCTGTCATTCTGATGACAAGTCTGTCAGCTCCATGTTCAAGTTTATTTCATGCAAGGATTCTGCTCTAATCTGGATTTTTTTTTTATAAGGTTATTTTAAGAAGTGTTTTAAAATTGATAGTTTTGCAGGTGTAAAAATGTTTCCAAATTTCTAAAAACCAAATAAGCATTTTACAAATGAAACAGATCAAACATTTTAAGCATAAATGTGAGTTCTGACAACAGAAAAATATTAAAATCAGAAATATACCTTCCATTATCCTAATGAAAACCTGCTTGCTCATATTTTATATTTACCCCCAGTGACACTGCATATTACCAAGACAGTAAGTGCCAAAGAGCATGCACTGAAAATTAGACATTAGGAAGAAAATCTTTACTGTGAGGGTGGTGAGGCGCTGGAACAGGGTAAGCAGAGTTGCTGCAGCTGCCCCATCCCTGGCAGTGTTCAAGGCCAGGCTGAACAGGGCTTGGAGCAGCCTGGTCTTGTGGAAGGTGTCCCTGTGTGGGGCAGGGGGCTGGAACTGGATGAGCTTTAAGATGCCTTCCAACCTAAACCATTCTGTGATTCTATGATAAAATGGTCAGAGAATTGGACAAATAAACAACTTACAATGATGTGCTGTCCTAAAATTCTCTACATTAATGTCTTTAACAGGTGGGAATTCAGCAAATCATGTTAAATACAACTGCTATTCCTCTTGAAATCATACATTCTAAGTAAAGTAGATGGCTTTGGTTTTATTTCAATAGGACTTACTTATTAACTTAGTCTTGATTTTAGATGCTAAAGAAGCATTCCATTTTGCAGCTCGAAATGTTCCATCTCTCTTCTTCATGCGTCTAACAGCATCCGAGGTGAAAATGACAGATGTCTTAGCATTTGCCTTTTTATCCATCATCAGAATGAACCTGTACATTGTCAAAGGGAATGTCCAAATAATACATGATCTTTCTCACACTTTAAGCGTTCAAGTTTCATTATCTCTCACCAGAATTTGTTATCTCTGAAGCTGAGAAAATTGCTTGCCTTTAGCCCTGTTCAATCAATTCAATCAGGTTAATGATTTGCTCGAGACTTAAGTTACATTATGACAGAATGGCAAAATATTTAATAATCATAAAGACTAAAACGATCACAGATTTTTGAGCTTGTCCATTCCCTCAAGTTATCCACCGGACTTTACACTTAAAAGGAAACACCCACAAGGTTCTATCACTTTACAATATCACCATACCAACTTGTTCTTCGTCAGGCCCTATTTTAATTCGAAGCATTTAAACAAAGAGCACTGAAAATGCCACAAACTCGAGCAAACAGCACGTGAGTCAAAGGGAGCCCGCTCCCGCCGGCCCTCCGGTCCCTCCGGTCCCTCCCGGCCCCACAGGCGAGATCCGGCGCGAGGGCGCCACCTCCCGCCTCGCCGAAGGGGCCGCCAACGGTTGCGCGCCCGCCAACGGCCGTTGGGCGGCAGCCGCTCCGCACGGCCAAGCCGCCGCTGACGGGCCTCGCGGGCGGCTGGCCGCTAACAGCCGCCGAGGGTCCCAGTCAGGCCGGAGGGCAGAGAGCGCGGCCCTGCACCTGCAGACTGACCGTGCCGAGTTCCATGTTGGAGGAAGCGGTGCTCGGAATTAAGGTACCGCGCAACGCCTTAATAAAACGACACGGGAAAGCCGGAAAAGATGACAAAATTACCCGAGAATCAGTAACACTCGTGCTTCATAATTCGAAGGTAAAATGCACAGCCAGGATGGATACGAACCCAGCCTGTACCTACAGCTGGATTTATACCACAACCAGCATTCACCTTTCCTGATGCTTTGTTGATAAAACAGGAAAGTTGCTGAAGTGGTCTTGTCCCTTACATGCAAAATCGCCCATGTTAGAATAGTTCACGGGTACTCTTGCATACATACAGTTACAGTCGCTTCTTTTCAGAAATGGGACATGTGTAAGTCATTAACCTTTTAATCCACGGTTCCAACTCTTTTAGTGCTTTTTAAAAAGGAGTGGGATGTGTGTAACTTTTCAACTACGTGTCTTTGCAAAACCATTTTAAATACCAACAATTAGTAATGTTAAAAATTAAAGCTAAGTATTAATTGTATAAACACTTAGCACCAATCTCAGTATGCTGTGATGAAGGAGTAGGGAACGGTGGATAGTCCACTTGACAGATTTTGAAGGTATTATGCTTTCAGTTCAAAGAGTTCCCTTAGGTTAAAAGGAGAAAGCCATGTAATTCCTTCTCAGTGGAAAGTTAAAGCTTCTTTCTGGCTGATCTTTAGCTATTAGAAATAGATGAAATGACAAAAAAAGAACAGACAGACAGTGTTAAATTTAAAACCCAATATATTATAGCAAGTATGCAGGCTACCTGCATACTTACCAACTTGTAAGGATAGGAGCCTCTTGACATTAGAATGTGAGCAAACCCACTTTTAGTTTGGTTCAGGTAATACAAGGGCTAGGAATTGCACGGAAGAATTTTAATCTAATAAAATGCCTTTCCTCAGAATGTGTTCTGAGCCCAAAGGCCTTTGCTCTTTAACACTCCCTTCACATACGTTCATTTCCAGTGGCCCCGTCCTCCCATTAGCTCAGATGGACATTAATTCTTAATATAGATCAAGGAATCTCCAAATTAATAGTAAATGGGTTTGTGAAAATCTTAAGAGAGTTAGAGTTTTAATTTACTTGAAGATTTATACATGTGGAAGGTTGAAATAAAGCATTACGTTCCATAATGCAGTAACCATCATTAAAATCTTAACCTTTCCACTTGCTAACATTACAGGATGCCATAAAGTAAATCAAAGGAAGCATACATAATCAGTGGCATTATCTGAGAATGCACCTTTATCAAGATTTTCACAATCTGCTACAAAGAGCATCTGAGGAGTCTCTCTTTTCTTCCTTTTCTTAATTTACTATTCTTTATATATATTCTTTAATATATATTCTCTATATATATTCTTTAATATACACTCTTTAATTATATGATATATAGCATGGTTTCCCAGTGTAGCCCTGAAGCTGCAAACCCAGTACTTCTATGCAATCCCCTTAAAACACAGATTTGATCCAGCACACCTTATACGCCTTTGGTACATTTCCCCTTACAAGGCAACTTGGAAGAGACTGTAGCCATTGTAAAAGTCTGGCCAAATAAAAGAGTAAAGAACCTTACATAACTTTAAAAGTAGAAAACCAATCAAATAAAGCTTTACCTCCTTATTCTTTCCAGAAGGCAGTGTTTTCCTCCAGATCTAATTGTGAGTTTTCATTTCCTCCAGTTTTACAACAGTCTCAAGTCCTGAAGGGGCAATTGCCAATTTGCTTCTATTTAATGTTTATGTCGCCACTGCGGGCAATAAATTTAAAACAAAATGTGAATTACTGCATTTCCACCTACGGTCATACTTTCCTTTACACTCCACTGAGGAACTCCCACACTGTAACATTTCACATGTAAAAATCTCTAGTTAATTGCCAACTGTTCAAAGTGGGGAACAGCTTAAATCACTGCCAAGTTTCACAGCCTGTATATCTTAAATATGTATTAAGAGCGGAATTCTGGTTTTGGGGCATTTGGGATCCTATGACTGGTCTTCAAAATAAACAGAAATTGAGATGGAGTCAACAAAAGACAGACATACAGAGACAGACCTGCTGCAAAAGCCCTAACCGTGTGGGAAGTGTTGTACTGAATTTGTATCTTACTACATACCTGCAAATCCACCTCTGAGAAGAATACTGGTGAAGGAATTAATTCCGTAGGGTCTAGTAAAGCATGAGTTATTACTAAAGCACTTCTGTTAGGTAGATTATGTAGAACAGCTTCTCCCTCTGCGGATTCTCTGATGTCCAGAAAGACTTGAGCTTGTGCTACAGTTTTTCCTTAAGTATTAAGATCTCTACTCGCATCCTTTTTTTTGCAGAAGCTTAATGAAAATCCATTTCTTAATGCCTCTTCCCCTGTCAGATCTGACTGAAATTAGCAAATTGAAACATAAATATATAGAGGATGTGTGTAAGCCTGGCTTCCTTTGGAAATTAGCAAAACCCAAACCAAAGTCCTCATGTTCACTTCCCAAGAACATGCAGCTGAAAAGGCAGTTTGCTCACACAAGCTTGTTATACTGCATGCATCTATACCAAATACAGGCTGGTATACATGACCTTGAATAGTAACGACATTACACATATTTAAATCTGAGGTCCAAAACATACTGCATTGTTTGTGTACATATACTGACTAACATAAGGAAAAAAAAAGCACAGAAAGCTGCAACTTCATTAAGTGAATGTTTTAAAGTGAGAAAGATTGGAGGTTAAACTGACAACATATTGTAACGTAACAACAACAACCACATTTAAGTTGCAACTGCTGTTTATTCACAGAAAGTAGGGATAACACACATTACATCCTTACTAAGATATAGCTAAACCAGACACCATTTTCCCACAAAAATAATCTATTATACCTATTTTTACTTATGTTATAGTAAGACCAACATCCACGAATTATCAGTCTGTATCACATTCAGTGGCATCTTGTAACTTGTGTGCTTATGTAATCAGGTATTAAGCATTAAAGACCTGGCTTCTGGGGACGTTCTTATCCAAGAACTGTTCAGAGAGCACAGGAGAGCCAGGGAGCGTGGCAGGCCATTTACTCTTTGCTGTAACTGTAGCACAGTTAGTGGCTAAAAAAATGAAGTATACAGAGTATTTACTGTAGCTTTAGCTGCCATACCAATGCAAATCAGCATTAAGATAAAAAGTGAGTTCTAAGTAGCAAGTGAGCACTCAAGAGTACACAATTTCAAAGATAAATTCTTCTGGTTTTATGAGCCATCTAAATCACATCAGATGCAGTATGATTTAGATGGCTCTTCCCTTCAATGTCCTTCACTTGGCTGAAGTCTGAATCACAAATCTATGCTCCTAAATATTAATTGAAACCACAGTAGCTTATGAATATTTATGTATCCTCAAAATCAAAATGTAGTAACAGACCAGAATATAGCAAGTTGCACAGTCAGAACAGCAGCTGCTCTGACTGCTACTCATCCTTTAATTTGACCCTGTAGCAAGTGAACTTGCAGTTGAAATTTTAAATACCTTAAACATGGTAACAAAAAGGACAACGAGTAAAAACCCAGGACAATGCAGGGTGAAAATCAACAAGAATTACAGGTATGACAGCTAATTTGCTATCTAAATACAGATACAGTAATATAGGTACATTTCTTTTACGTGCACTGTACAGCTAAATAACTGGATTTTTAGCGGACTTCAGACAGCAATTAAAATATATTGCTGACATTCAGGAGTTAGTTACTTCTTAGTATATCTTCTAAAGATATAATAGCTTATGCCTTCCAGAAAGCTGGCAGAAGCTACTTGTTATTTGGCAGTTGTACCCACAAAGATACGTTATGACAAAAAAGAAATTGTTCTCTATCTGATTACAAAGTTAAGCAGGAATTAGACGTAACGTTCCAAACTTTTTGTCAGTTTGGGGTTGTTTTTTTTTTTCTTATTTTTTGGTTTATTTATTTTTAGGAAAACCAGCTGCCTCACCTGTACAGAAACTGGGCATAATGAGGCTGAGACAAAAGCAGAGTGAGAATCTGGTTTCATTACCTTCCCACTGTTTGTGCATGCCTTTTGGTGAGCAAGCAACCATGTGTCAGACATAGATGATTTAACTGGACACTGCTTCTGCAAGTCTGTGAAATGCCTGTATTAGGGTGAAGCACCTTGACTCCATTTATCTGTGCTGTTTTAATGCATAGAGTTTGCTCTGAAAAATGTATAGAAGTCTGCAGCAGAACCATTCCTACCTTTCACAGGCAAGCAGCAGGAAAGCAAATTAGAAGTTACAATGACTGCATTTCTTTGTATCAGAACTAAAGAGACTGCTGCTGCCACACACCTGGCAAGTTAGCCTGCTCAAAGGGACAAGCAGTCATGTCAAAGTAGGCCAGAAAACACCAGCTGACCTGAGGCTACTTTTTTCTGCCTTTGCTCCCTATTTGGACAAAAGCAGGCTTTTCCATCTTGACTCGGGGCATGTACCAGCACATCACCTTTCTGAAATCACCCAGCTCAGTGCTGCAACTCGAGATGTACAGCAGCAGGAGAAAACAGCGCCCATACCTGGGCTTCCGGCCAAAGGTGGTGCCCCAGCCCGAGCAGACCAGAAAGGGTTTGAGACCACTGTGAAGTAAACCGGAAACACTATGGGTTAGAACAGCTCAAGCTGTGGTATTACTGAAACTACAGGAAATGCAGTTCAGTCAAACCCACTCTGGTAACATTTACTTGCAATAAATAAAAAATAGTAAGATTAATAGGAAAAGTTTCCACCTTACAGAGTAGCCGAGTTTACGTGGGTCAGCCTCACTTCAGAGGGCTGAGGACACCGACACCAAAGCCGTGCCTGAGAGCCTCCTCCGAGCAAAGTAGGAGGAGCGCCGTGGGCGCCCCTACACCCGGCTGACCCCCCACACCGCGGGCAGGGAAGCCCTTCTCCTCTCCCCGCTCGTCTCCGGCCCGGCCCTTCCTGCCGCCCAGCCGCCATTTTGCGGAGCCGCGGCGACCTCCCAAAGGGGCATGCCCGCTCCAGGCCCGGGGAGGCGGCCCAGCAAAGGGGCCCTGCCCGAAAGGCGGTGGTTCTGCTAACGCAGGACGGCATGCGGAGGCCCGCGCCCCGGGGAGGGGCGGGTTTCCCCGTTTTGGCGGAGCAGCACTGCACCAGAGAGAGGTTGCGGTTCGACCCAAAGTAGGTGTCCGGCAGATAAGGCGAGTAGTAAGTCAGTAACCCTTAAAAGGCGTGTTCTGCCCCGGCCCCTCCAAAATGGAAGGAAACTCACAAACAGAAACATCCCCCACTCTCCCACAAAAAAACCCAACAAACAAAAAAACCAACCAAACAAAAAAAAAACAACCCACAACCACCCCAAAATTAAAAAAGTTTAAAATATTCTGCTTCTTGTGCCATTCTTTTCTGCCCTGACGAGGCCCCTTCTGCATGGAGCTCAAGGCAGGCACGAATATTTATTGGCAATGTGGCATTAATGATGTGACAGCTTCAACAACTAGTTAAAGCGGCCCTAATTAAAGGTTGGATTTTAAGTCAAGTTGGTTTTCATACAGAATTACTGCATGTTTAGTGCTGTGAACTATACTCGAAGCAAGATTCCCCAGAATGTCCTTCGAGTGCTCTGCTCACATGTCTGACCATGTAATTCTGCTTACCCGTTTGTGTCAGAAGCAATCTTTGTGTTGTGTTTCCTAAATAAGTAAAATGCCATAGTTTTTTATAGTAAAGATGTAGAATATTTGGCTATTTGCACTAATATGTCTCCTGAATTGTTTTCAAAGCTTATTTACTATATCACTGTGTGAAAACATCTAAGGGCTGAACTCATCCACATTCAGTCTTAACTGGCATTAGTTTTTCTTTTGTTTATATCTGTTTCAGGTTTGAATAGCTCACAATTAACATTACTATTTGCAAATGCAATGGAAGGGGACAAGACTGAATATGGCCAGGGTATTCTACAACTTAATGTGCGGGGATGTTTGTACACAGCCAGGCGTGAGTCTTTATGCCGTTTTAAGGATTCAATGCTAGCTTCTATGTTTAGTGGACGCTTTCCTCTAAAAGTGGATGAGTCAGGTAAATACGTTTCTGCTGTAAATATTCTGATCAGGGAGCTCTGTGGCAAATACGTACTTTTGTATATATTTGTTCATTTTATAGTATGTCTCTTTTCCAATCTGCTGAGCATCAGTTGGCTTCTTTAATTCCAGGATGCAAAATGATTAAGCGTGCATGATTTAGGACTAATTAATCTGGATTTCACAAGACCACTCATGTTTGTACAGTGCTTTCCCTGCCTTGCCCCAGACCAGACTGGAGCTTTGGGATGTGCTTCTTCAGTAAGAATATGAAAATAGATGAAACTGAAGTTGCAAAGTCCTTGGCATTTAACTTGGATCCTGTTTATGAACCTCTATATTCTCCAGAGACACCTCGCTCTGCTCATTAAATAAGGAGATTTGGGTCCTATCTTTGATTCAGAATACCTCCTTACCTGGTAAAGATTGTGTTTTTCACCACCATGGCTTAATAGGAAAGCTTGAATAAACTATTCATGAGTCAAATTTCACACTTGTTTGTGACTTGGAAATCCTGCCAAAACATGTCAGCTTAAAGATACGATAGATACAGTAATTCCTTGTATGCTTTTGACTGTTTAAAATATCTGAAATGTTTAACATTCTTCTGGGCAGGGTTTTGCTGCCATTTTTCAGTTGCAGTAAACAGCCTACTGTACACAGCTGCATGTAGTTTGGGCAGTTTCCGCTGTGGTCCTTGAGCCTAGCAGGCAAAGGAGACAAAAAGAAAAAGAGCAGTATTAGGGAAGGTTAGACTAGATGTGTACTGGAACTAATGCTAATTTTAACTCTCTTAATTGCCAAGATCCAAAACTAGGGAGAAAATAAAAAACTCTGCAATAGCAAGAAGAGATGTACCTGCAGTTAGAATTAGAAATACATCTAGAATCAGATTTTAGCATCAGAAGTGCAATACAGCTGAGGTTGTATGTTGCCATGGTCCTACGCAGATCAGTGATTTCACTGAAATTCCAAAGAAATGTTATTGCAAGGAAAATCTTATCTTCAAATAACAAATATTCCAGGGATACAAAACAGCAGTTTCAAAAGAACCGAGACAGTAAACTTACTTCTCCTAAGCAGGTAAAACTAGTACAGAAACTTTATATAAAGGCTTTACTTGATGATTTGTTAGTCCGTCTTCTCTTGCTGGAAGCAGTATTTCAAATAATTTATGTTTTCAGGAGCATGTATAATTGACCGAGATGGAAGCCTATTTAAATATCTTTTGGATTATCTTCATGGAGAAGTTCGGATTCCTGAAGATGAACAAACTCGAATTGCATTGCAGGAGGAAGCAGATTATTTTGGCATCCCTTATCCATACAGTCTGTCTGACCACTTGGCCAATGAAATGGAGTCTTATTCTTTAACATCAAATATAGAGCTTAAACAGGTCTTGACATTTCTTACATTTTTAAAAACCTACTCTCTGATCCATAACGTTTGTGAGCATCAGATACTAAAACTATAATACATTCAAGTTAGCACTTTTTAATTACCATGTTAATTCAAAGGTTTAGGTTAAGGGAACTTAAGGGTTGATAAAGCAGTCATACATAGTAAAGGACATGTTAAGTTAAGCTTTTCCCATCATTGCAATACAGCAGTTTAAATTGACTCTGTTCACATGCAAGTCTACTGGAGAACTTGCCTGGTAGGCACAACATTGTTTAGCTCTCTGTATGCCTTCAAATTTTACTTGTGATTAGATTTGATCCTTCAGGATGTTTGAGGGTTTGGCCTGTTTCCAGTTTTACGAATTCATCCCAAAACTCAAAAGACAAATGTACTTGGTCATTTTTTTTAGAATAAGAAATAAGTGAATGTATTATTTAAAACCCTAGGGTTTGTCTGTTTTAAAATACTGGAACGTAAAGGCTAATTCTAATTTGCTGATCAGAAATTAACTCATATTACCAAGTTTGTGTTAGTCATGACAGTCACCTGTGTTCTCTTAGTAAGCTACTGTTCCATATATTTCACATTCTCCCTTACTCATTTCCTTTTGAAAAGTATAAAATACTTCCAGGCCTTTAAGTTTTTCTCCATATTAGGGATCTTCCATGCCTTTAAGTATTTCTGTTGCCTTTCTGTAACTTTCTCCTAGTTTTACAACATTCTCTGTAACACCAGATCAGAAAAACTGCAGACATTATTCGGGATAAATTACCTCATTAATTTACATAACAGATCTCACCACTCAGTTAAGAAAACTTAAATATGAAAGCTTATTCAAGTAAACCCACTGTATTCTTATTAATATTTAGTATCTTTTATTTTCATTTTTTTCCCCCAGGCTTTGTTAGATTTCTGTGACTCTTATGATTTAGTTTGTACCAAGCCCACAGTCTGGGTCCTGCACTATCTCAACACTTCTGGAGCAGGCTGTGAAAGTAAAATTATTGGTGTGTATGCCACAAAAGCTGATGGGACTGATGCAATTAATAAGGAGCTGGGAACAAAAATTAATCATAAAAGCATTTACAAAAGGTAAGATGACTGCCAAACACATGAAAGCACTATGAAGTGAGGATGAACACTCACATAATATCTAAATAGTATTATATGTAGCATAATACAGCATTAATGTACTATAAATCTGTGAAAGGAATCAGATTCTTCCCAGCTTGAAAGCAGCTGCCTAATACGGTGGTCACATTAAACAAACAAAGATTAACAACTAAGCATGGAGTACAAGAATTTGAGAGTCCACAGAAGGTGGCTAGCATGCTGTTGCTCGAAGTTCTCATTATGTTTTACTTGCTATTTTTTAAAACATCTCAACCATTTAAAATTACTTTCTAATTCAGGGTGATATTTACACTAAATACAGTGAATGAATGTCCATCCAGAAAAAGTTCCAGAAATATTCACAATATTGGTTGTGATTCATGTTAATTGTATTTTACAGTCTTTTCAGGCAGCTGGAAGAAATATTTACTACCAAAAGGAACTGAAGATGAAGGAAAATGGTTTAGTTCTTTCAAGAACATGTATCTCTCTACTACACTATTGATGTATTTTTATGACAGTAATTATAAGTTATTGGTAGACCTGTACTTAAGAGTTTGCCCCTTAGTCCCACTAAGTGTGCTTCACTGTGTATCTTTTGAAACATGGTTACGATAGACCTTTTGATGTTTCATCTTTACAATTAAGATGCATATTTTCCTAAATTCAGGCTAGGAACATAAATATTCCAAGAGTATGTGAACACATAGCATCAGGTATCTGTCCCCTTCCTGTGTTTTCCCTTTGAATAAATGATTGAGATGCAGAAGAATAAATTTTACATCATTAATTCTGTAATTCTTCTTTTATGAACATCTATTCATTCATGAATACCCGTATTTAGCAATTGGTGTTTAGAGGCATGCAGATCATAGGAGGATGGCTATTTGGAACCTTTTGTGTAAATGAAACTTAAGTAACATTTACTTTATAAAATATTTACTATTAAGTCCCTACAGTTAGGATTTGGTAAAAAGAATTATGCATTTCACCAGTGTACTTTTGTAAGGACTTAGCTGGATTTATCACATCACTATTACCTTTAAAACAATATTTCTAGAGAAGCTGGAAATAACATCCAATACATCTGGAGCTATTATTCAGTACCTGACTTGAGAAAGATGATGGACTCTTTCAAGGCCTGGGAAGGGAGAGGTAGAGTATTATTTATTTCTCTTTTTTTTTGTATTTCAGTAATATTACTTTTTTATATAAACATATTTGCCAATTAACTGTAGTAAAGATTCTGCATACATTTTCACTCATTCAGTAAGTGACATGTTGTAAAATATTTCATAGTAGTGGCTACTTGGGGACAGTGGGGAGAAGGTCTTAAGGGATGTTGCATGAAGGTAACGAGTTGACATGAATTAATAGATATAGTAAGAGCTACCACGTGCAAGGAGTGATAGCCTGCTAGCATTGGGCATTCTGGTGGAAGCCCTGGAACCATGCTGGCTGTAAATAACACTCATGCCAGCAGTTTCAAAGCTGATATTCTACATAATAAAATATATACATACATTCAGTCATGTGTATGTACACATAGCACTATGTTCCCTCAGCTAATCAACAGAATGTATCTTTAAAATGCAGGTGTCAGCTACTGGAGAGTGCCTCAGGATCTGACAGAATGTTGGACTCTTGAAGAACGCTCTTTGAAAGCCAGTTTGCATCATATGCCTCCAGTTTGTAAACGGTATGCTGATCTGCATAGGTTGCTTAAAATAAAGCAGATACATAGCACAATTTCTTCCCTCCCAAAATGCTGTGTTTAGGTTTCAGCTAGAACTCCTGATATACAGCAGTGGTCCCAGTGAGACTGTACACTGTCTTGAAATACTGTAAATGCACCTAGTTACTGGTTCTGAGTTACCTGTACCTCATTGCTACTATTAAAGAACAAAATCATTGAACCTTTAACCTTTCCTTTTCATTTTAGTGGTTCTTTTGGTCTATAATATGCAGATATTGAGAATCCATTCTCACCTTACAGCGCTGATGAGGAACTCCCCAGAATCCTTATAATAAGTACTGGGGTATTTGCAGGCTTTCTGTTTGAACAGTGTCACCAACTAACAGTTTTGTAAGAGCAGTAAGAAGAAATATTACCCTCGGATACTGTTCATTCTTTTGTATGAAACACTGTGACATTTCACAGAACTTTAAAAGTCCAAAATACAAGTACCCTGAAGAGTATCAGTGCTTCTGTAGACTACCTTTTAAGCTGTTCTTCAGTGGCACTCACAGCTCATAGCCTGTTTACAGTACTGACCTGCCAGATAAATATTTCTTCATTCCTAACAATCAGGTCAATTACAGCTATTCTTTGTCAGCTAAAAATCGAGATATGATCCGATTCACACGTTCTTCCTTCTTCAGGGCTTTAGCAGCTCTGCCCCATGTAGGAGCCAGCAATAGAGCCACAGTTTGAAAGCTTTTGTTTAATTTTTAAATGCATTAAAGATTGAACTGGTCTCTGTGTTCTTTCCTTCCCCCCCTTTTTCATCTCTCAAAAAATTATTTTTTATTGGTACTTACTGATCATCCCTCTGACCTGGTGTAGTCTTTGTTTCATTGGGTTTCAGATTATCTAACATCCAGTTCAGCTGTTTTAGCATGACTTGAATTTCTGTGGTGTCATTTATTATTTCCATGAGAAAGTAAAATTTTCTAGGTATCTGTCCATTTTTCTTTGCCAACACTGAGAAACAGCATATGTGTAATACTTTAAAAATACTGCCAATTTAAAGTTGCCATGAGACTCCACAGGCTTTCTTATGTAGGTGCTTTGTTTTGTATATTAATAGTTTCTCTTGAAAGATTATCCATAATCATTTGCATTGAAGAAGTGGGGGAGGGAGGAAGCAGCAGTATCTTTCTTATTTTCTCAAATTGCACAATGTGGAATACTACATTTTGTCTTTATGTGCAAGTGGATCTTACATTTTTGTAGATAACTTACACCACATCAGACCAGTATTCAGTGGATTTTGTATCTGATGGAATCTGTAGCTTTTAATCTTTACTTTCGCTTAATTCCTCCAACCTTTTATGATTTTCACTCAGCTGTTCGTGCACTGTATCTCTTGCAGTTTTTAATGCGTGATATTACTTACACTGGTAAATATTACATAAGTAACATTACTTACCATGGTAGTATTCATCACTGATTGCAGCGATGAACAGTTGGGAACCATAAATGATATCACAGCATGCAAAAATTAAAAGCACTTCAGGTTTGTGGATGGCTGTTGCATTTGTCTGTTTTATAGCAGTGTCAAAGAATGATTTCTGTACATAATTTCTTTCACTGAAGTTCTTTGTTTTACAGACGATTAATCAATTTTACTGAAGAGAAAGGCTATTTACCATGTAAAGTGGGGCCCAAGCCAATTAGATTCTCAGGTCCCTCAACAAGTACTCATATCAAAGTCAAGAATTCAGCCTCATTAAAGGTAGCTGCTTGCCATGTTTCCTGTTCTGGAGTGACTCTGAAACAACCTAACAGTAAAAATGTGACACTGCACACAGCAGCTTCTGAAACTGTATCCACAACGCTCCCAGCAGTGCCCAGCAATTCCCAGGCACCCTGCAGAAGGCAGAGTGCTGACAAGGGGGCATCACATCAAGCAACGCTCAAGATCGCAGTGTCCAAGAAGCCCATAAGCAACCGTGTAGTAAAGCTGAAGCGTCCTCCCCTCTTTCTCGTGACACCATCTCAGCCATCTTCTTCTCTATCCAGTGAAACAAGCAAACAGGACAGTGCTTCTGTTGAAATTCCTACTACTTCTATGGTACCAAACATGAACGAACCAGCTGTATTAGCAAAGAGTGTTAAGCCTAAGAATGAGAAAGTGGATGGATAATACTTGACTCAGCCTGATAGACTGGATAGCTTTGCATCATCTGGTCAGAGGATCATCATCAACTCATATGGTTATTTATTCAAAGATTTGGTAGAAAATTGTGATGAAAAAGTTTGTGAGAAGCATAGGAAGAAACTCTTTAAGCAAGTCCTGAAGTGTATTTTCTGCTTTACTTCTAAATATATTTTAGATTTTGGAAAGGGAGGAATTAAAATGGATTAAAAACCCTCTCAAACACAGTGCAGTCCTATGTTCCAGTACCTCACATTTGAATTTGTTAGGCAGTACTAGTACAACTGACCTTCTGAAGGGTGTATTTGCACAGCATAAAAGAAGATCTCTTTATCAACTTCAACCACAGTTAATATTAAATAGATTTCCTTAATTTATATCTTTAAAGTGGGGGAAAATAGGTAATAATAGCTTTCATTAACAACAAGTTTGCCACAAGTGTGCAACATACTGAGTACTGGGATGATTCCAGAAACTGAATGCATTTACTGGTATTTTCCACGTGGATAAGTCACTGCCTTGGCTTGTGTGCGTGAGAAAATTCAGGCAGGGAAGAAGCATGCCTAGGGAGTAACAGGACATTTTTTTCCCCATAGACCTGAGGCATATGCGTACTACTCTCCTGTTGTGGTGTGATCTGCCACTGGGCTGAGGCTGCTGCAGGCAGCTGCTGCAGCCTTCACATTTTATATTGCACCACTGTGGGGTGTGTTTTCTGCAGCTGCAGGGAAGCTCACAGGACTGAGTTACAGCTAGCCTTCCCCTGTCCTTCCAAATGAGGGGACAACCTCCACTTCTGTGCAGCAAAGCCATTAACAGAGGTGCCCTGCTTTGAAGAAGAACCCCTCCTCCCACAGAGGAGACCAACTTGTGCCAGGGCGAATTTTGAGCAATGACTCTGAAGAGCTGTATATGTCTGTCAGTAGAGGAAAGCTGAATTCAGCTTGATGATTTTAAAAAGCCCTTTTAGTTGCTTAAATTGGTGAAGGAACCCTTGGCTTTGTTTTGTGCCCCTCCTCGATTACAGCTGGGTGTTCAGGTTTTTTGTTGTTTTTGTGACTGCATTTGCTTTTCAGCCCAGTAAATACAGCTGTCCCTACACACTGAGAAGTCCTATCACATCGCCAAAATGCAGCATTCCTAACATTCCTGAGACTAGTATAGTTACAGAAGGACACTTTAAACGTTTTATTTTCTAGATCGTTTTGAAGCCATTTTCAGGCTTTTCTCCTAACCACAAGGACTTGAAACATCATTCACAAAAGTAAAAATCCCAAATTTTTATGTACTAACGTAGACTTTGTCATGAACAGTAATCACTGCAGAGGTACTGTGCTTTTCTGCTAGCCATGTGTATACTGAAGACCAGCTTGCCTTTAGAATTTTTAAGCTAGTGCTTTTTCTTATAAAATAAACCTAATGAGCACCAATCTCAAGGCTCTTCCTATCCCAACAAAATAAGGCTTCACTGAAGGAAAAGGCAAAAATTATGGAAAGATACTAACATAATGTAATGTCCTATTCATTGCACATGCAGTTCATCACTGATGTCAAGTCTGTGATGATATTTGCTCTTCATAATAATATGACCAAAAAGCAGTTTTTAATACTTACCTTCTGTGGGACTTTCACTTCATTACTTAATAGTTGAGCACTTTACCATGCACCTTTAACTCTTACTACAATGCTTCCCTTAAGCAGACCTCCTTCCTCTTCAACTTTTGATGCATTTAGAAGGCTTCTATAAGCACAGAATCATTGAATCACATAGGTTGGACAAGATCCATAAGATCACTGGGTTCAGCCAGCCCTAAAGCTCACAAAGATCATCAAATCCAACAACATCTCACAAAAAGTATGGAATTTTGCACGTGTACAAGACAAAAAAGCTTTGAGAATAATCCTATAGGACTTCCTGAGTTTGCACTAACCAATTACCTTATTATTCTGGTAGCACAATATTTTTGGAGTAACATTTGCATCATTTGATTAGAGTTGCTTTAATGAGTCTTCTCATTACCCTAGACATACTGGCTTCTGTTTGAAAGAGAAAACACAAAGAAAGAACTCACTTGACTTTCAATAGATGAAACAGGGAAGTAGCTGGAGTGGGGAAGCAGAGCAAGATCACTTTTCGAGGGACTTTATTTCATTTCCTTTTTTTTAATTGGATGAGGTGCAAACACGACCTTTTAACTCAGATCAGAGTAGGCACTTTTGGTGTGTTTCTTATACTTGTGAATCTTGCCAAGTTTCTCTTAACTGATGGACTGATAGGAGACAGTTTTATGACAGCTGAGCAGCACTAACCTTCATAGTGACTCTCACTATAAATATAGCTTTACCCTTATCTACCCAAAGTCTTTTAAAATATGGAAGTAAATCAGAATTACATTCAATCACTTAGATAATAAACATGTAGTTCGAATCTTACTATGGCTAAAAAGAAATACTAATGTTACCCCAGAGTAAGCAGATTTCATCTACTTCTTCCCAATCCATGAAGGACAAATTCTCACACGACAGAAATAGGAGGCCAGTTGTGCCATCAGAAACTTGGGAGTGAAGCTGTCGGTTCATTACCTGCAGTTACAGAGTCAACATGCAGTAAAACCATGTAAATACTCCATGGTAATAAAGCCCCACAAAACCCTAGATTCATTTTGGGCAACAGCTTTTAATAAAAGATGTTAAGCAGTACAAAGAGTAAGGCCAATGTTACAGACCTTTGCTGCTTTCTGAGCTTTCTGGGTATCTCTTCTCATAGAATTTGCTTCATGACAAAAATAATCCGCCTGTTTATACCACAATTGATCATTCTTGGCTGAAAATTACTTTTCAAATTCATGTGTCACATAATCAGTTGTGTAGTGTACCCAAAGTTTGGATCAGAATTTGGCCCTTTTCAAAGTTGTCCCCTTCCTACACACACACACATACATGCATACATATATATATATATATCTTTACTCATTCTAGTCTCTGGTACAACATACATGATCATTTTAGTACAGTTTTAGTAGTTTTCCATAATAAAACAGCTGTACTGTCTCAAATTTCCAGCAAGTTTCTATTCTATCCTCACGTGGGTAATTGGTAGTAGTACTGGAACTTGAGACCTCTCGATCCTGTGGTGCCTCTGCTGTAGTCACAAGTACATGAACAGGAAAGATGTCAGAAAATCTTGATGCAGCCCAGCCATTATTCACAATAAGAACTGCCTCTTGTACAAGTTCAGACCAGGTGTTCCCTACAACAGTGTCCAGGAAAGCACTACAAGATAATGCTTCTCTTCCAGAATTAGGAGGTTCTCTTTCAGGGTCACATTTTCAAACACACTGTGTGATACCCCAAACATGACTAAATAACCTATGTTTTCCAAATGGCTATTTTTTCTAATTTTCCAACTGTGTATTTGGTCCCTTATTTGCTGAGTTCTGCTCTTACTCTGAGTTTAATCTTACACAGAAGACAAACAGATCTGCTTTAGAATACTGCCCTTTAAGGTGTGTTTCCACTTTTGAAAGAGTGTACAAAGTGCAGTGAGAATTCCAGTGTTTGAGTGACACCAAACAGCTGCATCTGCTTTGCAAATTGAGGATCCTTTCTTAAAAGATGGCTGGCTTCAAAGTCAAGCGTTGACCTGCCCTTAATTCCCCTACTGACCCCTGTATAAATCCTTGTGTCACATGTAGCTAGCTGTGTAATTGGGAGATAGAGAGTTCTGCTGAACATGGGCCCAAGAGCATCCGATTAATTACAAGTATTGTAAACAGTAAAAAAAACCTCCCAGAAACTGGCAGATCTCATTCCAAGCATAAAGAGACACAAGAAATGGGAACTGAAGAGATGCCGTTCTGACACAGCTACACTTTAGGGCATAGCCACGGAATGCTGTTAAAACATATACTGCAATACTAACCCACACTTAGGGTGCAAGGATGACAGTGCTCCTAGAACCACCCCACTCCCCAGCCCAATCAAACCCACACTTGTATCTCTCAAAGAAAAATGTGTTTGTATCGCAGCCTGAAGAAAAATGCTGTCTCTCACCTGTTAGTCCTGGCTCTGTCACATACTGAGCCTCCAGTACATCAAAGGCTAGCTGGCACTGAAGAGTGCAAGGCGGTCCTGTTGTGCTGAGTTATGACTTACATTACAGACTTTATTTACTTGCAGAAGCCTGTCTGTGAGAAGCTGATTTATGGAATAAATAACTTTCAATAATCCTATCAAGTGGAGAAGCTCTAAGGAAGGAGTAAGCATCATTGTATATATATTAAATTATCTTATCTTAGAAGGGGTTAGAAGAAAAGAGAAATTTCACAAGTTATGCAAGGACAATATAATAAAATTCCTGTGTAATATCTGCATAGACATTATGATTACACCTCTTAAAGTGAGGTTACAGGTCAAACTGTAAGGCAGAAGATAGATTTTGAAAAGTTACCTATTTGATGGGTGTGCATCGCACAGACTCTGGAATTTCAGTTCTATGTACTCAAAACATTCAGCTTTAAAGCAGGGTAGGTAATCAATGAGGATAGAAGCAGTGCTCACAATGCTAAGAAAGACAGTGTTTACCTACACATGTTTATTTTTCTTTCACCACTATTCCAGATGAAGATATCTGCATTAATCAGGTGGAAAACTGTATACACATATCAAAATGAATAAAAATAAATAAATTAGTAAGCCCCCATAAGAAATGTGCCTCGCTCTACACTTTGAGACTGTTTTTCACAGGCCACAGAGGACAAATAAACCAGTCGGTCCTAAGGAAGCATGCAGTCAGCTAGCAGAAATTATGCAGACAACAACCCAGGAATAAACTTTTAAAGATCACAGAATGGTTTGGGTTGGAATGGACCTTACACATCATCTTCTTCCAACCCTCTGCCATGGTCCGTGAGTGTCCCACTCTTACTGACCTCACTGAGAGATCCATCCTGCTGACCTTTTACACCTTTCTCACTCTGACGCTTAGGCTACTAGTTCACTTGATGCCAGGTGTGGACTTTGGCACCTTAATGTGTTAAGTAACAACCTGTATTAGAAGTATGTCCATGATGGAACGGCTCTCATGTGATGGTTCTGTTCCACACACTTGTGGTTTTGGAATGTAGGTAAAAGCAAAAGCCTAATCTTAATCCAAACTCATCTGAAAGCCTCCCACTGATAACCAGTTGTATTAAGCAAATACCATTTGAATAAATAAGATCACAAAGGTGAGACACTGCAAAGCAGCAAACACCAGAGCATTTTAGAAAGAAGATTTTAATTTTCTGAAGAAACAGGTTTTCTGAAATACAGAATCAGAACATTAAGACTAAGTAAGATTTTTATCTCAATAAAAAACTCAGATGGATGTAGCATCTGCTCTAATACATATGTCCACGTTCTGGTGCATGTTGCTGTAACAAATTTATTAGTCATAGCTCTCGTAATGGACAGATGGTTCCTACAGCAAAAATATAGAAAAATAATTTGGATTCAAGTCTAGAAGACCTGTAGCTTTCATATGCAAAAAAATAAATCCAACTAGTCATAGAAAAGTGGCAGCGAAGGATGGAGAATAAGGTTGTGCATCTGAATAGCCATGACTATATACATTCCAAACTCAAGAAATGAGTGTTTTTCCTCAGCCTCATAAAAATAGTTTGTCAATGAAAAATACCAATATGTAAGACATTTAATACAATTTATACTTGAATTTAAAGATCTCAGATTATGGAATAATAAGCTAAAATCAAATGTAGTGCTTTTTCAAATGTTCTCGTATATACCAATACTCTGTGTATACAGTGTGCATGCATGTACGTGTATACACACACAGAAAGAAAGAGGTGTATAGAGATTTGCTGAAAAATTCTACAAGATTATCTGATTTCATTGCAGATCACAGCAGACAGACTTCCTGGGATCCTTCTAACATAGGCTGCTCTAAAAACCAATAATGTTGACTGGTATAACCACGTATCTACAACAGGTTTTCACTAGTATGAACTTAATTACCGATTTATTTCTCCAATCTAGATTTTGTTTTTCTAAGTAGTAAATGCTGCTTTGATAAGATTCTATACTGTCATGAGAAAATAACTGTGAACGTATTGGGAAAAGCCCTGAAAGTATGAATTAATTTTGATAATTAGTAAATAATAAAAACACCAACAAGTTTTAAGCAGCAACAGATTTAAAATGACTATATTCTGAATTATTTTCCTCACCAACAGGCATCTTGAGCAAGAAACTAACATGGAGAGAATAAATTTCTCTGCCTGCCATCACAGTGACATTTTAAGCCACCAAAGTCACAGCTGGTACTGAAAGAACAGTGTTATCAGTAGAGACCTCCATCCTTGCAGGACACAAATTGCATTGAGATGCCCTGCCAACGCTGCCTTGGAAAGGCCTGTGATCCATGGTGTCTGGTGTATGATGCTTTCGTCGGGTCTTTTCTGAATGTGTTGGATTCTCTGTGGTCCTAGTAGTCGTAGACTGCTCTTGATTTTTCGTAGCTCCTTTGTTTTTTGATCTGAAGCTGTTATGCTGCTGTCTTCTGTGTTCAGACCTGGAACCGCTCTTTATATTATTTTGATCTGCCTCATTACTGGCACCTTGTGACTTAAGAGATCCATTGAGACGGATGTTTTGGTGCTGCGGGTTGAATCTTCGTCTCTGGCTAGAAGGCCCATTCTACCCAGAAAGAAATTGGTAACTTTTAGGTTATCTGAATCCTTCCAACAGGACAAGAAATACAGCAATCAGAATTAACAAAAATTGCAGAATAAAATCTACAACATAACTAGGAGAGGGAAAACACTATACAGTTTTGATTGTTGCTAAAGCTCTCTATTTATAACACTTGAAAACTGAAATGTGAGTAACATGCTACATCTGAGTAGCCTGAAAATAGAGATGTCAGATTCACCACTGCTGCCAAACTAAAATCTGCCATGATTCAAGAGAATACAGAGAAGGGGATGAAATACTGGACGTCTCAACAGCAGCAGCTAAGAAGCACTGAAGAGCTTAATGCTGTTTTTTTCCAAAATCACAAAAATACCTGTCCTAGTGTTGTGTAAAAACTACAGCAAGACAACAGGAAGAACCGAAATTCAGATGTAAATTAAAGTAAAGTTAAAAACCCACATGGTGGAAGAGATGTTCACTGTGGTACCTTGCTCAGAGGAAGCTTTGATCCTTAGTGCGAGTGGCTGAATTGCTTTACTTGCGTGACTGTAAGGGCAGCTGATTCCATACACACACTGACATTATGTAATGCTTCTACGATTCCCTTCAAGCACCTACTTGAGCCTAAAATCCTTACTGGGACAAAATTCAGAGACACTTCAGTGGCAGCTTTACCTAAGCACAACAGTACAAGGATATTCTAAGGTGCTCTTATAATGAAATAGCTATCATATACCGCAACAGCTGTATTAAAAAGCTTGTGAAATAACAGGCTTTAAAACCTGGAAGGATTTCACTTTCAAAGCCTACCTAATAATCATGCTTTAACATTTGCCAAGCATCAGGAATAAATGTTTCTCCACCATAGCAAGTAGGGCAATTAGCAATTATTATGGATGGGTTTTCTTTTTCACTTACTAACTGCTACTAGTCACTTCTAAAAACCAGATAGTGGTCTTTGCTGTCATGGCATTTCTGGTATTTCCACCTTATATGTTCATATTGCATTGGAAGTGAAGCCGGAAAATATATACTTGCATGTTTTCAAAAATTAGGAATTAAATATACAAACTGCAAACCAGTATTCATTTTGTATTAGCAACTTTCAATGCTATTTTCTGATGTTTAAGAACAATCTAGTTTAGTTCATAACTGGTTGCTTACCTGCTTATTTGCTGGGATTCCTTGGGAAGCAGCTTCTGCAGGATTGGGAGAAAGATGACTTTGTATTTTAATGCTGGCTGGTTTATTATCAGAGTTCTTGGCATTACTAGAGAACTTCCGGGTGTGCGCATTCTGCTTGCCAGTTATTGCATGTGAGGCCATTGAAGACAGCACCGAGCTACATGGTGTTCTTGAGGAATAGTTGTTCTTTGGATGAGAAACTATAAAAAAAACAAGCGTTAAATATTATCAGTTAAATGATCAACACCTAAACACAAGGCTCTATTCTCACCCTGTTTCAGCCTTACTTTAAATAACCTAGATAACTAGTGTCAGAATTAGGTTTATTCTTCTCAAGGAGGTGGTTAACAAAGGTTCTTCTGAAACATGTGTATCTATAAAAACTGGAACTGAATGCAATGTAAGCACCATCAGGAACCAGTATTGATCACCTCTGCTCTGTACGTTCCTGCTTCCCAATTCTTAGTGTTTTGAGACTGCCTGATTTCTTAGCCACTTCCATGTCTGTGTGTGAAGTACATCAAATACTTGATTCCTACCTCTCTGCATTTCCACAACCTCTTCCAAGCTGCCTGCTTCTGGGCAAGGGTCCCTAAGCAGTCTCAAAGAGGACCCTGAGGGTATTGAAGTAAGTTCTTGATCTTAATTTGCTGTTCTGGTTTTTCTGATTATGGAATTTTCCCATTTCCTTCTGGCACAGATGACAAACCAGAGGCTCGTTTCAGTGAGACACCTCTAGTTCTGTCTGAAAGGTACTTCTGTATTTCCACTTTTAGTACAGAGGAAAAAAGATGAGGAATAATTTTAGCTACTGACATAATCTGTTAGGTTTTTTGAAGCTCTTACGTCAACATCAGCTATTTCTCCCATTAGGTGTCCTCTTCAGAAAAACAATGCACTGACCTGAACAAAGAACTGAATTTGCTGTCCTAAGTTCAGTGAGGGCAGATGTCACTGAATACTATTGCTGTCTCCTGTCTAAATCAGACTGCTGGATGTGGAAGCCCACATAAAAAAATCCAGGTGCTTGTCATAAAATGTACTTTTAACAAAAAAGATTCAAAAACAAAGGGTACATCCCACCACTGGCCATGGGCCTCATTGTGTGATGCTCCAAATATGCTTTGCCCCAAGCAGCTCTTACCAAAGACATGCCAACAGTATGAGTCGCTTATCTAAGGTCACAAAGAGGAGACTACAGCTAAATTCTTCGGAAGGCCAATGCACTATCAGTCATCTGTAAGACTGCACTGCTTCCCTGCAATAGCTGTTCTTTTGACTTTACTGACCCAGTTTCAACAGGTCTGCATCAAACTATGCTTATGTAATGCTTTACTGAAATGAAGTATAAATCATTAACTTGCAGAATTAGCTGCAGCTGGAGGTTATTTAGGAAGATAGTTCAGAGAGTTAAAAAAAAAATCATCCCTGGCTGCATCAACAGCAGCTCTAGTTATATTAGGCAGGATAATCTTTGTGCAGAATTTTCAATCTCTTAAGCATCATGGTATGATATAAGGGTCTATGAGGTGACTGTGAGCAATTAGATAAAATTACTGGGAAGCTTATGCCTTCCTTTGACACATCCTGAGTTGGCTTCAGTGATGGACAGGATACGGGGTTAGATGGATCTTCGAAGTGTTCTGCAAAAGCAATCCTTACGGCCTAATGAGTTAAAGTGGTTATGCCTCAAGTCGACAGTTCTCCAGCTGTGCACTCACAGGATCGTACTGGCAGACTGTGTGATATTTTATCTTTTTTCTATTTCTAGTAACTGCTTGAAAACATTATTTCTCTTCCTGAAGCTGTTTTCTTTCCAAGCAATGCCGAGAAATCTCTGACAAAGAGGGCACTGTGCACATGCAGATGGACTGACAGTGCAGCACATGTACAGTGAGTCTAACATTGCATCCTGTAAACTTGACTTGTGAATGATCAGCAAGACCGCTGCATTCAGACATACCATTCATGTTAGGCTTGCTGCACACACACACTGGCAGTACACATGCCATTATTTCTTCCAGCATTTCCTGAACAGGTATGTGAAGCACTATCTTGTGTGAACTTTGGTGGGAGAAATCACCAGCACTTACTCTCTCCACAGAGCTGAATTTGGGTCTTCAACTGTTCTGTATCACAGGAAAATCGTGCAGACCTGCCCAGCTCTTCATCATATTTCCGTTCACTCACAAAGTGCTGCAAAAATAGATAAGTTAACAGTGATTTTAATTCATAGCAAGACTACATGGATGGTACAAAAACCCAATCATAGAATCACAGCATGGTTTGGGCTGGAAAGGACCTTGAAAGATCATCTAGTCCATTCTGCCTGCCATCTCCACAGATACTTTCCACTAGACCAAGCTGCTCAAACCCATGTCCAACTTGGCCTTGAACAGTTCCAGGGATGGGGCAGCCACAACATCCCTGGGCAACTTGTCCCCATGCCTCACCACCCTCACAGTAAAGATTTTCTTCCTAATAACTAATCTAAATCTACCCTCTGTCAGCTTAAAGCCATTCCCCCTTGTCCTATTCCTACATTCCCTTGTAAGAAGTCCCCTTCAGATTGCTTGTAGGCTGCCTTTAGCTATTGGAAGGCTGCTATCAGGTCTCCCCTGAGCCTTCTCCAGGAAGAACAAGTCCAGCGCTCTCAGCCTGTCTCCACAGATGAGGTGCTCCAGCCCTCAGATCACCTTCACGGCCTCCTCTAGACTCGCCCGAGCAGGTCCACATCCCTCTTGTGTTGGAGGCCCCAAAAGCTGGATGCAGTACTCTAGATTGGGTCTCATAAGGGCACAGTAGAAGGGCAGGATCACCTCCTTTGATTTGCTGGTCACTCTCCTTTTGATGCAGCCTGGGACATGGCTGGTTTCTGGGCTGCGAGTGCACACTGTCAGGTCATGTTGAGCTTTTTGTCAACCAACACTCCTCCCAAGTCCTTCTCCTCAGGGTTATTCTCAATCCTGTCTCTGTTCAGCCTGTATTTGTGCTTGGGATTGCCTAAGTTCTATCTTAAGTTCCCTTCAATGCTCAGCAAACTCTTGACCCTGCTCTGTACACAGGATCTCTACGCAGAACCAAGTATTTTCCCATCCTTACCAAATTACATGTCTCCCAGCCCAATGATGGGTGGATCACTCCCACACTTGGGAAGTGGGTCATTTCAATGGAGTATGTGTTTGATCAGTGAAGCTGACTTTAACGTGTTTACTTGTTAACCGAGTCTGATACACAAACAGCAAAACTCTCTACTGTTACACTTATGAAGGGATAGCTTACATTTCTCTGATGGTGGCTGTAACACTGCTCAGAGGTGCTATGCTGCTTTAAGAAGCTATGCTTTCCCCATGTAACACTAGTTACTCGCTAGTTACCCTTTGGCCCATAGCAGGAATGAACAGCCTGGGCATGTCAACATGACAGCTCTTTCTTGGCATTTATGTGATGAAATACGCAAGCGGAAGTCAATGCCTGACCTTAATTTCAGCCCTGAGTTCAGACAGTTGTGCTTCAGCCATCTGACTGGCTAGGTCTGTCAGTCTCTTCAGCTCCTCAGCTTTCTTCTGCCGAGCAGTCAGGATTTCCACTGCCAAATACCAAGAGTCAATAATTAATGCCAGGAAAATAAAGTACACTGTAATTCATTACACTTTGGGCATTAACACTGTACATCACAAGTGAGATGAAAACACACATCTCTGACCGCTGGCTTCAGCTGGACTTCCAATATACTACTTGCACAGATTAAGTTAATCAGCATATTTAACTGAACTGCCTGACGGTAAAAAAAGATGGCATAGTTCTCAGAAAATCAAAGGAAAACCAACCTTTCAACGTTTAGACAAACAGGGCAGAGACATGTTGTTTAGAGTTTTCCAGTGCTTTATTTTTAAGCACAAGATTAAGGAGCCTTCCATGGAGACATGGAAAGAATCATTACCTTGAGTCAACAGCCTCTTTCTGAAGACACACTGTATTTGTCTACGCAGGGGCATTTCGGTTCCTCTGAAAAGAAGTCTGCTCATATATAGCTGACTTTAAAATCACCTGCATTGCAATTCTGCTTTTAAGTACAGAGTATATACAGTTGCTGTTTCTACAGCAAAGCAGCATTGCAAAGGTCAACAGTCTCCATGAAAATATTAAATATTCACTGCTTCCTATCCTGCGTGTTTTGTATAAGAAAAGGGTGAATAGTTATATTCTTACAGGAAAAGATAAATCACAAACCACAAAGCAACAGTCCACTTACATGCAGGATAATAGGACATTATAATTTTGATGGAAAATTAAATATATGCAAATTCTATTACCTATATGGTGACTTAATGTAAAAGCAACAACTGATCTTTTTGAAGGCTGCTGGGATCAGCACTTACAGCAGAAAGGAAAGACAGCATCTAAATGTAAAACAATAACAATCACAGTCTTTTATCTAGAGCTTATGCCTACAGCCAGGCTGAGCGCTGGTTGTTATAAACTACCCTGAGATCACAAACTGCATTACAGCTGTGGAGACCTTGGATTCTCTGCCTTTTTTTGCCACAGATTTCCAGAGCAGACCTGGAAAGTCACCTAACTAGCTCATACTTTGTAATGCCATTTTTCTTTTTGGTGAGAATTAATGATATTTCACAGAGAGATTGTTTCTTAATCCACTACCATTTATTTAATCACCTTCTTTTGAAAGTGTCATAGAACCATAGAATAGTTTGGATTGGAAGGGATCTTCAGAGGTCACCTAGTCCAATCCTCTGACATAAGCAGGGACACATTCAACTAGATAAGGTTGCTCAGAACCACATCCAGCCTGACCTTGAATGTTTCCTGGGATGGCGCTTCTACCACCTCTGTGGGCAACCTATTCTAGTGCTTCACCGAGTATAGCATCGTTCAGCTGGCACAGGGAGACAGAGCTGTGGCTGTACAGCTGTGTGCAAGCAACCAAACCATATGATATAGGCAGGGAAGGCAGAGAGTGGCTACAGTTCCTTTAGTCTTGTTGATAAATCTGTGCCTACGTTACCACTTATGCTACCAATAGGTGTGTATCCATGTCTCTAGCTGATACTTTAATTTCATTTTGTGGAATACAGTCTACAAGTCTGAGAAACTTTTATCAGATTAAAAGAACAGCTTATTGTCAGCCATTTTCCTCCGTTCATTAATTTTGCTTTATTGCTTATTTTAGGTAATGCTAACATTGTTTCCCCCCCAAGGTCAGCATCCCCTTTGCTGAAGTGACTGCCCAAACCATATAATATCATTTCATAGTGACACTTATCTCCGCATGAGATGCCAGCCAAATACCCATATTCTAAAAACCCCTGAAATTACCATATTTGGAATTTTCCTAGCATTGACAGTAAGAATAAGATTACCCACTGTAAAATAGTCCTCCAGTGCAGCAAAGAGATGTGAAAATAAACAATAATGTAAATCTCAGCATATTACAGTCCTAAAACAACTTTCTGCCTAAAGTTGTGAAGGCACTTTATAAGCCTACAAATCTTGAGACAGCAGAAACTACACTGTTAGACAGGTACAGGGGCCATCCAGTGTCACACGTGGAGTTGGCATGAAAGCAGGGAAACAGAAACTGCCATGTGCAAACAGAGCACTTCAAATGCCTGATTCTAGATATGAATTAGGTTTACTTTCCACAAAAATTACTACTATACCTGGCCCAAATTAATGATGGGGCCATAGGATATCACCTGCCCAGGTCAGTGGACTTCCAGAACGTGTTTGTTCATGCAGTTATGGATTAAATTAATGTCTGCTGATATTAATGAGAATTTTACCACTGGTTTTCCTGGGAGTGAGCAGATGCTCTGTAGCTGATTATTGCTACCTGTTCTCTGCACATAACCAAAACTCTGCTGGCATATTTCCATCCACAACTCCTCCCGAGAAAAACAGAGACCTCTAAATCCACATCTATTTAATGTTAGTACTAGAAAGTTAGAATACAAAATTCCAAACTGAAACTATTGGCAATCTCATATCTTTTGGCTTCCACACACACACAATTGCAAGACACTTGCCTAGCAATGGAAGATCTAGATGTTTTTTAAATAAGTATTTAACTGGTATACACTTGTGAGCCAAGTGAGAGTTCTAAATGCAAATGAAGCATTCAAGAATGTTACATATATTTATCACCCTCCTTGGAAGGGCCTTAAATTCACAAACCAATAAAAGGATAGTATGCATACACAGTAGTAATATTTTCTGTCAGGGAAGGCATTATTCTAATAATACTTTGGTTTCTTGCTTAGTACTCTCTATTGAAACACATCCCCTGGATTACTGGGCCACAAATACCATATGTCCAATAGAGCATAAGTCAAATATTCTGATATTCCGATATATGGCTCATCTTGCCTTTTTTTTCCTCCCCCAAACCAGAATATATCTTACCCATGCAAAAACCAGAGACAAGAGGAAAGCCAAGAATCAGATCAACTCCCACAGATGATTAAGAAAACAGACTACAGTAAACATCTGGGGAGTTTAATCTTGATTTGTTGTTCTAATACATATGCTTGATCACTATCCCTTAAAACTACGCAAGGCCACACAGTAACTTTTTCCCTAGTAGGTTCCAGTATTCTAACTCATATCTAATATAAGCAAACAAACTAGTGGTTAAGAAATGGAAACAAAGTAATTGACAAACCAGAGAGAAAAAAGAGCAGTCAGTAATAATAAATAATTTAAACCTGACTTCAAATGAACATTTGGTTTGGTTTATCTTAATTTCGTAACACTGACATTCTGATGCACAATCCTTATATGAAAGACACTGGAAAGCTGCTAACCAGACTTACACACTGTGCAATTTTCTGCCAAACAAAACAAGTATTTCCATGACTATTCCAAAAGTTCCCTGTGTATATTTTTACTTACTGGCTTCTTCTTTAACTTTATCAATTTCTGCCATTAATGACACTTCTTTGTCTACGATGCTAGAAAAGAAAAAAGAAGAAAAAACATAATTTAATCCATGCTATAACTCCATCAATACCAAAAGATAAAGTACATGAAGTCTTCAGACCTTAGTTATGAGCAGTTTTGAAGTTAATATGACTTAATGGAAACGGAAGAAACAGCTAGGCAGGCTGGCTACAAAAAAATTAGTGATCACCAGTGTATGCCGATTTACACAACCATCTCATTGACTGCTCCATGTGCCTGCACTGATGTGGAAGTCACTTGGATTTACCTCTTCAGCACTGCCTGGGCACAGCAGTCCTCAAATGACTAAACAGACTGTTTCCTAATTAAGCTAGATGTTCCACTGCAAAATATCCACCCAGATTTATCCATCTTAGTTCTTTGCACAATGTTAAGACTAAAACATAATGAGAGCTATGTGGAAATAAGTTCTTCTCTTCCTTAAATAGAAATATTCTTGCAAAATATGACAGGGTAAACAAGAGAATTGTTTGTGATGTAAATAAGCATTAATGTGGCTCCACAACAGAGGTCAGTTTTCATGACCCCCTCCCCCCCATTCTCTCCAGGACTGGGAAGGAGAGGTTCCACTTTTACCTGGCTTTCCCCAAGGTCTCATGTGACTCTCCTTTCACAAATCTCTAGTGTGCAATCAATCGCTGATAGTGCTTTTAAGCTATCAGAGTGTTAAGTGATCAGTAGGGTCTACTGAGAGCAGACAGCAGGTATGGTAAATTGTTCACATCATCAACCCAGAGACATCGTTCTGCGAAATAGCACCACTGCAGAATGCTCTCCAGTGCATAGTGCTCTGGTGCGCCACTCTATTTTCCCCCCACTGGGTTATTCTTAGTCATGGTCACATTTAATAAACATTAGCATTGGTGGTGTTTATGTTTGCATAAGTGAGTAAACTTAAGCAGCTGGGGAAAAATCACAAAAAGGAGGTAAAACATCAGGAGTAAATGCCAGGCACACACTCAAGGGAAGAGGGGTTCTCAACCCTTTCAATAAAATAATCCTCAAACATGAGCTTTTGTACCCAGCTGAGGCACTCAGTTGTACTTTAACTAGCTTTCATCAGAAGGAAGACATCACAGAAAACTCCAGAACAAAACATTTGTCCAGAATGCCCTTAGGAAGAAAGGTAAGATCCTATAGAGTTCAGTGGGCAGCAATCAAAGACAAGACTTACAGAAGGGAAAAGGACTGATGGGTTAACTAAACCAGTGAAAGATTAGAGAGCACGCAGTGTGGCGAACACATGGCAGATATACAGTTGACTTAACCAGAAATTTACCAGCCAGGATATCTTCAAGTGCCATGCAATTTTCCTTGAAACCTTCCCATAAATTAACCAAGCTCATACAGGAGGTTTGCAACAGAAGTCCTGCAAAGTCTGACCCTTGGGTTTTACCAATCAACTGTGACACTTGGAGGAGGAGAGGCTACTACCTTTACATTGCCTCCAAATAGCAAACAAGACGGACAGAAGTAGATTGGGTGATGGCAAAGCATGCAGCAATACAATAAAACCGAGCATAACACATTTTTCTGTTTCATACATACAAACAAGACTAAAAACACTGTTTTGGACTGCCTGATCAATTTAGCATGACCTACACACCAGAGGAAACAAACCATCAGGATTTTCCATGGTAGAGCAAATCAGTTAAGAGACGTACACTTAGAATGAAAGGACAGGCTTGTTACAGTTGGCCCTCAATATTCTCCAGGTATAAGCATTCAGCTTGGACTCCAAAGAGGCAGGTGACAATTCCATCTTGCTAATATAAATAGCAATAGCTTTTCAGAATTAATCTGTTTTCAATTAGCTGTTGTAACTACATTGTATAATAAAGTTTCTTGGCTTTCACAGCAGGTGGCTGAAATGGGTCTTTAAAGTTCTGACCTGTTTCTATCCTCTACAAATACAAGATTTTAATAGTCTTTAGTACTTTCTCCTAAATTTCGAGAGTCTGCATGTTTTCTCTTTAGCTGTCTTTATCACAAAAGCACCTCCCTAGTGTACTACACAGGTTATATAAGCATAAACTTTTGGCTCGAAAAATACTCAAGCAGCAAGTTCACAACAGCAGAGCTCATCAGTACTGTGTTTTGTCCCAGTTCATTCTACAACTGCTCTCTGCCTGCTCCAACAACAGATCCTTGCTAAACTGCTTGGCCCCTAATATCTTATTTTGATGCCAAATAAAAACACTTTTAACACCAGAATGAGAACAATAACACATCAGTCCTGTATTTGTCATATTTTATATCTCATCTGTTGCTAGACAGTTTTCCACTCCTAAGGTTTTTACGTGGTCTCAGATAAACATTTCAGGAAAGCGTTTGGATGCTGTAGTAGTAGAAGCAAGGACTCCAATGGATTTGAAGAACAAGCAAGAGAAAGAGCATTTGGTGCCTTTGTCAACATGAGATTAGTTACTTTAACAGACAGATCTTCATGGGGTTGCCCTTCTCTGAAGACCGTGCAGCTGTACTAACTTACACCAGCTGAGGAAATGGACTCTCTCTCAATAAAAGGAAAGAAACACACTCGCTTCTCATCTGGAAGTATACAGGCACATTTTTCAGCCTGGAAATCAAGAATTCCTATCACAGAATAATGGGGTAAGTTAATATTTCTTTAGAAATGTCACAGGCCAACTAGCACTACAAAAGGCTGTTTTCTTCTTAGTTTACTTAAAGGTCAATTATTTAGGAAATGGAGTAGGGATCAGTTTGATTCCTTTCTAGTCACATAAGAGAACATCAGTGCAAAACTGACTGACTTCATCAGGAACTTGGCAAAGTTAGAAACAAATGAAAGTAACAAAGCAAGCTAGAAAACTGGACAAAAGAAGGACAAAAGGCAAAACAAACACAAAGGGAAAAATGAAATGCTAACAGATACAGCAGAAAGGACAAGAACACTATGGAAAAATCAACAATTCAAATCTTGTCTCTCGCTCCTGCTAAGATCCCACTGTTTTCACTTGAAGCTCAGAGAGCCACTTAAGCCGAACAGCTTCTAAATTCATGAGAAGTTTAACTGGTTTTAATGTATTTTCTGGAATAATGCCCTACTACTCAGCCTCAATAGGACGATTATGATCAGATCACAGTGATCATCACTGCCACTGAAAACTGCTCAAAGCTTGGCTCAGCAACACCTCCTGGGAATGCATTTTGTTTCTTAGCATCCACCTGATACCAACATGTTATATCAAGCTGGTACACTGTGGTGCACAGCCTGCAGCCATTGCTGGGCTGTGGAAAAGAACTGGATACTGGATGCTATTGGAAATTTCTCCACTCACGTATCACCAGATTCTAACTCTAGCAGAGCAAGCAACAGAGTGCATTTCAGATCTAAAGATACCTCAAGGAGAGCATTCTGCTAATTCCTTCCTCTCTAGTTGCACAGTTTCTCCTGGGTCTTCTATGATGCTGTTAGGAACCAGAGTTAAAATCACAAAGATGCTTCTTTAGCTGAGGTTCTGCAGAGGTTATAGCACTGTCAATTTTCTCTGTGTACTCCTAGCACTAACATCCCATCAGGCTTCAGCTGTCCCTTCTCCTTCCCTATATCAGCACTTAAGTATATTCCGTATACCATTTGAGACTCCTGCGACAAATGCAGAACTTGCTTCCACCACTTCCCTTTCTGCATGTACCTGAATCCATGCCCTAATCATCAGTCTGCAGGATCCCTTGCGGTACTATATTTGTTGGTTCTGCTACAGATGATCAAGTTTTTATTTATAATACACATTTATAATACACAGTGGAGCAAATGCCAGGACTGAAAATCCCATCTCCTATCAAGGACAGATCTGAATCAAGCGAATCTTACATTCCATGACCAATGGTTTAGCCAAAACAGAAATACCTTTTTTCTGATCGCCTTTGCTACACCCCTGTTCTGAAAGGACTGATTCTGTTCTCTCACCCCTCACTTTTTCAGGATTAGGACTCAGGTACCAAGCTTAAGCTGTCAGCATTGTACCACTGTTCATCACAGGTGAGCATCCGTAGTTTGCAGCATGGGACTCACCGCTGTTTGATTTTAATAACAAGATGAAATTTTGAGGTGGGGCTCAGGAAGGAGACAATTTTGTTGAAGGACCACAGCAAGGCAGAAGCTTAATAAAGAGAACATGCAAATGGGGCCAGGAAACAGCCAGTGCTCATGCTGTAGAGATATGAGATGCAGCAGTAGAGATAACAGCTCTTGAGGATTCATTTTGCTGAAGTGATTCTGAAGGCAAAAGTGTTAAGTATCCTGTTCCTGGTCAAATGGACTGTACTCATGTCTTGGACTTACACAGGCTGGCAGAATTCACACTAGCATACAAAAAAAGCTGCAAAATGCCAAGCTGCAGTGAGCCCCTGGCACAGCAATGACAGCAGTAAATTATGCTGACAGCTGCCTCATTTCACAGTTTCACACACGGAACAAATTCTGAATTTGTTCTGACATTAGTGGAAACAAATTAATCTTCCTCTAGTTTACTGCATGAAATTTAGTGCTTGCACAGTGAAAAAGAAATTTTCAGTCAGCTGCAATACCTCAAAATCCCACTAAAATGATTAAAGTTATTACTGCCTCTTCAGAAAAGCTGCTTCAATTGCCAGGCTGGCTGATTTACAGCTTTACTGATGAGAGTCACAAAGGTTCCAGGTGACCAGAATCTCTTCTTTCCTTCTGATAATGATAAATCTATTGCATCTGAAAAGATGGGGAAATAAAGAGACCAAGCTGACATGGAGGCACACATGCTGACACAAATCACAAAGGTAAGCCACAGCTGCATGGCATAGATGTTATTGTTAAGAGTGTAATTCAAATGAGTCCTTTCAAAACCCTTTTAAACTCCCCAAAATGCCAATTTTCTCCTTGAGGTGTTTAATAAGGTCTTCTCTGCCCTGAACCAGCTTTATGTACCATTGGAAATCAATGTTGGAGTCTGAGGAAGACGCAGTCAACAGCTAGGTGTGGCATTCTCAACAACTGCAGCAGGCTTTTCATCTGGAAGGGGAAAAGGGATTTTTTTCATGGTCATCCTCTGGGGTCTGCTTCAGCAGGTGAGACACCAGAACGCTGAAGTACAATTCAAATCCTTTTCTTATTAGGGAGTTACCTGTGGGACACAGAGTTTGCCAGCATAGGCTTCAAAACAAACCAACCCCCAAACAATACACTGTTCTCCAGCAACTTTTTCTGTTAGAAGGCTTTGCAACAGACCCCAGTAGCTCCTTTAACTTGCGCTAGTTGACAACTTGCTGCCAAACCCAAGCAAGTTTAGGGGACATCAGTAGTCACTGTCCCTGCTCTATTTGAACTGAGATTATATACAAATTCATAGGATAGTCCTGACAAGATCAGTGTTGGTCTTTTAACTATTATGCCTTATTTCCTGTTCACATTTCCCTTCTAGCATGAAGATACTTAACCCAAAGGTGGGGTGAAAAGATAACTGATAAGAACCACTAAACCAGCTGTGTATTTCACAACACATCACCCACCTGAATCCAAAGCACTGGAACTGTCTCTTGTCAGACTTTTAACACAAGGAGCTGTAGTGATGTGATGAGAATGTAAGTATAAAGCCCGACCACCTGTAATAGGTGACTACAAGTTTTATAAGATTAAAAAGTATTTCTAGATTAGTATAGAATTACTGAACAGCTGTGCTATATTGTAATTGCAGAAATGATACTTCAAATATTAATATTTATATTAATATATTAATATAATAATTGTATTATATTAATAAAACCTATAGGAAAAGCAGCTGTTACATTACATATTTTGCAATGTCTCAGGAAATTATATTCTTTCAGTATTAGCTCAATGGTATTTCAATGTTCATGGTGCTTGAAAATAGTTGTTTGATCACTGTATTAGCACACGTAGGATGTTTACACAGCAAACCAGATTACATGAATTTTCATTCTGACCACAAATATGGTCTGACAATAAGCAGACAAACAAAAGACAGAAAAAATCAATTTCACTGAAATTCTTCCCTCTGTAGTATACCATCTGGCTGAAGTAAAAATATTGAAAGGCATTTAGTCATTCAAGTGACTTAGTGTTATTCTTTATGTACCTTCACTAATGTTCTGTTTAGCAGCCAGCTAGCACAGTAAGGCCAGGCAAAGCCATAGTAACTGAAGGTCTCTTCACATTTTTAAGACCTCTTTACAGTTAAAAATTTACTGCCTGATCATAAATACTTGTTTAGGTTGAAAACTGACATGGAAAACCTTTTCCTGAAAGAACGCCTCCAAATGCTATTTATTTAGAAGTGAAGGCATCACCTCTAGATTTGCAGAGTTTTAACAACTGAGTGTGAGTTGCACCATGGCTCAATAGCATCCTGCACCTTTTGACATAAATTTGTGTAAGTATTTATTTCCTATCTGACCCTCAGTTCTGACAGGACAACTGTGGTACCACAGTATCTTACTGGTTTTATATATTTTAGCCCAAGTACACTCTGGCAAGTCAGAAGACTGTGGTCGTTGTTGGGCTCCTGCTACAGAGGAAAGGTAACTTTCCCAAAAGCACCCTGGAAAGTGGACACAAAGAAAGTTAAGAGTCTGGCTCTTTGGGCCAATACCTGTTGAAATTTGTTGAGGTAGTTACTCCCTATATACACAATCACAGAATCACAGACTAGTTTGGGTTGGAAAGGATCTTAAGATCATCCAGTTCCAACCCCCCTGCCATGGGCAGGGACACCTCCCACTAAACCA